>JAGFZM010000414.1:76915-92120 GCA_017657215.1 Limnothrissa miodon | reverse complement strand
GGGGGGGGGGGGGGGGGGGGGGGGTTGTACTGTATGCTGCTCTCTCCAGTATTGGCGGCAAGTGTATTTGGTGGCAGTGTTGGCCATGACGCTGGCCGTGTTCCTGGCCCAGATCCACCCGCTGTACCTCAGCAAGCAGTGGCAGAGGATCCGCTCTGCCATCTTCTGCTCCGTCGCCGGCTACGGCCTCATTCCCACAATGCACTGGGTGTGGCTCAGCGGGGGCATTAACTCTGATGTTGTCCAGGTAACAGAGCGTTCTGTGGGATAACATGCATGCCCGCACACATCTGTTATAGCCCTCTACACAGAGTACCCGTGAGGTGAAGATATAAATGTGTAACAGAACTAATATACTAAGGTGCGCAGTGGCTCTTAATGGTGTTCTCCTTCTTTCAGGCGTTTGTTCCACGTGTTCTTGTCATGTACGTGATTGCTGCAGCTGCCTTCCTCTTCTATGTCTCAAAGGTTCCAGAGCGGTACTTTCCAGGTGAGGTTCTCACTCACGGCAGCTCTCCCTCATGAGGCTTAAATGCAGACAGTGTGTGTAATGCACACCGATTATTGGCTGCAAAATTCTCACTGTAACTGCCTTCATTGCTACCTGCTACTAGACGATGTAGAACCTTTTGGTGTGAGTTTCTCCTCTCCCTAATAGGTTATTACTTAAGTGCAGTGGACAAGGAGCTCTCTAAATGTATGCATCTTTAAATAGTCTTGTCAAGTGCACCAAGTGATAAATTAATGTTTGTGTGTGTGTGTCCACCCACAGGCCAGTTGAACTACCTGGGTGCCAGTCACCAGCTGTGGCACATGCTGGTGGTTCTGATGTTCTACTGGTGGCACCAGTCCGTGCTCTTCATCACCAACTACAGGCACAGCTACCCCTGCCCTAATCATACACTGCACGCCTAGGTACACACTACAGTGTGTCTCCTGCTGACGAGGTCATCAACGCGGGTCTAACCTCTTCTTTGCTGACGGAGGGCTGAACTTTAAGAAGCAGAAACAGACAGAAACTGACTGTCAATATGTATCGTCTCTTTAGGGCTGAATGTTAACTGTTAGAACTTGCTACATACAATCACATACAAGCACTGAATGGAAGTGCCTTGTGAGCCCATCACTACAGTTTTACTGTGAGGTTCTGGAACTTTCAGTGTGAGCGAGCGCATTGTTCTTTCAAGACATTAGTGCGGATTCAGTAGAACCTTTCATTTTTGTAGCAGTCAGACTGTTTAAGCTATTGCTGTCTTCCACCTACTGCCTCCTTCATTTCAGACTGCTGAGGACCAATTGGAGGAGTGTCTTTCTGTGTTTATGAGATGGTGGTGTTATGCTGGGCCCAAGTACGTGTTACCACATGACCTCTCCAATCTTCACACAAGTCTGAACCTGGTCCACTAACGACTCCCTATTCCTCCATCTACCTTTAATGCTTTCTTTGTGCCTGGCAGAATTCCTGTCTGTGACAGTGTCATCTCTCTGTAGTGCAGTCACTCCTTCACATTGAGGGATGTCTTCAGTAAATACTGGCCCATGCTGGATGCTGGTAATATCGTGGATCAGTAATCAGTACAGTGCGATGAATTGACCTCAAATCTATGTTGGTTTGACCAAAGATGGCAAGTCGCTGTTAAGCACAACCTGTTAGATTGACATGCTATGCGCTAAATGAAGATAGTTATTAAACTTTTTGTTTTCATTGTCAAGGCACAAAGTGTGAGATTCTCGATTTCTCGATGTTTTTTTTTTCTCTTCATGGTCAGATCTCCGTTTTTGGTATTTTTCTTTCAGAGATAGTCAATCGATTTGTCAGTTGTTAACACTGAACATCTACAACTGCAGTCTTTGTTGAATGATCTCTTGATCTGTAGTTCTTTGCATACATAAAAATTTACTACTATACTACTGTCACTAACACATTTTAGAGTTTAAAAGGCGGCATTTATGTACTATTTGGCTGCATGGCTGCATTTGAAAAGGAGACATGTATTCCCTAGGACTTAATAAGTATTTGAATTCATGTCAGTTATTTATTTAATCAATATGTCATTATCTCTTAAGACTTTGGAAGTATTATTTTCTATTTAAAGTGTGTGTGAGCGTGTGTTGAACATGGCTACCCATTTATGTAGTTTACAAAATTTAACCCTTGAACTGGATGAATAGCAGGACTGGCCTACTATGATGTTCTGAGTGGTACTATGCTAAGAATATAGTATTGTGTTTTTTGTATATGGTTTGGTTTTCTTTTGTGTATTTGTGATTGTCATACCAATTCCCTAACATTTTTGGCTCACTCTTAGTCTGGTATTCTAAAAACTGACAAAAGGCTTAAAATTGATTTTGGGGCTGACCCTATGGCTTTTTCTGAACCTGTGAGAAGCCAGGCACTTCCTCGCTTACTGAAAGCACAGTACCACTGTATTGGGATAAGGTGGTGAATTAAGCCACATGATTAAACAAAACCAACATTTAACAGTAATAAATTCAGGGGTTCTCATACCCTCGTTGGATAGTTTTAGCTGCTGGTTCACTATTTGAAGTAGGCTCAGTCTAGGTACCAATCTTTCCTCGTTGTTGTTAATACCGTCAGCACTCTGTGACCATAAACACGACTGTGTTGTAATTTGTCATATGACAATCTATCATATCCTCGTTATTTATGTAGCCCAGCTTTTGAGGGACATGAGTTTCCATGGCAGCCATAGGAGCCATAGAAATCAGTTTTTAATCTGCGCTAAATATGGGTAGTGTTTTTTTTTATATACAGACTTGACCTGTACCCATTTGGCATTCACTAACTTGAATCATTTTCAAGCAAATAAAAAGAAAAACGTAATGAGAAATCGGTTTCTGTCATCTGACAATAGGTGAAATCGGAGATAACTGGAAATCGGCTGCAACTGAGGCATAAATTTTTACGTATAAACAAACTGTTTTTAAATTAAATAAAAGATAACAAATACACAAATAATCACGAATGGTGAAATTATGCCTACTCTACTATTATGGCAATGTAAAGGATCTTTTAATATCATTAACATAATGTAGTTAACACTGTTTTCACACTGTGGTTCTATCAAAACTAAACCACTAACTAGCTTTAAATACAAAATTTAACAATTACATATATATGATCTCAGGTTTGTCTAGGTTAATTAAGGCTCAAAGAAATCTGTTATGCTGTCAAATACATTCACAAGTCATTCAAACCTCATAGCCAAAGGTCACGCACAACTGAGTGAAACCAACATTTTATTGCATTGTTAGAAAGCAATACAGCACGATAAATATAACACACAATGAGGAAAAAAATGATTAGGGGGCGAATGACATGACAAAAGGTATTTGTTATTAAAATGTCCCTTGGATGAGGAGAGATGTCACAGGGCTGTAAGAACTGGGTTGAGGTGGGAATAAAGTTAAGTGCCAGTGGCCAGAGGGCCTTTCGAGTTTAAGTTACAAAACTAGACTGAATCCAAAAGCCCCACTAAGACCTGGAACACTTGTGTTGGCTGATTTGTGCCAGTTGGGTTATTGTGAGTTACACTAGGATTGAGCCAGAGTAAACGGTAAAACACCTAAAAGGTGACCCTATGGCTTTGTTTGCTAGCAGAATGAAGCAGTACGACCCTTCTATTTAGGGTTGTACCACTTATTTGGAGTAATGTTGATGCTAAACCACATTCTTAGCATGAACAGCCCTTAACTGGGTACCAAACATCAGGGGAGGGCGTGTCAAGATCTGCTCCGAACAGGACTCAGCCCACTCCAACACTGGCACCCTGTCTGGAGCATCTGGAACCCAAACAGCATGATGTCATCACAGCAGTTGTGCATTATGGGAGGAGCATTGTTCAGCTGGGCGGGCAGTGGTCAACACTCCCAGCCTCATTACAGCTCAATGAGACGGAGTGGCTTTTAAAGCTCATCTGAACACAAAAAAATCCCTTATTGTCTTACAGCAAACACACCGTAGTGTGCTAGCGCTATAGCCATGATCAGACAGGAGTGTGTGTGTGTGTGTTTATGTATGTAATGTAATTCACAGAAACTACACATATAATTAGCTTTTTTGTTTTTGCCTCATGATAAAGCTATCTACTGTATGTCTGTTTTTGAGTAATGTAACTAAGATGCGTCAACACTATGTCATCACAGAAGACTTGACATGATTGTATCTAGTACGTGGCTCATTTGTCTACTGAATGCATCTCAGTGATACAGTTTGTTCTATGTGATGAAGTCTCAACTCAAAATTGAAGCCAGTCATCCAAAGAGAAACAAAAGAAGGATCCCTTTAAGTATTCTGGGGAAATTAAAAACAACCACATCTAAAATGCTTCTATGTATAGAAAAGCACTCAGTAATGTAAAAAATATGCATAGAAAAATCTGGTGTGAGTACACAAACAAACAAAATGGGGAGAAAGGCGTACACTGAAACGATTCCGTCGAACCTGACAGCTGACGGCAGCCATTCTGTGTGTTGGTTTCCGAGGTACTATGTAGCAGGGCGGAGCCATGCCCATATAAGGCTTTGTGGTGCGAAATGAAACCTAACTGGTAGAACATGCAGAAAGCCATCATCTACACAAGCTTTCACTGCAAATCTATTGAGCCCTATGGTCCACACTAGTTGTTTTTTTTCCACAGCTTCTCAGGCTTAGTTAAGTTAATCAGAGCTATTAGCTACTGGCCAGCCACAGTGTCTCCTTATTGTACTGGTAACTAGCCGGCGGGTGGACTCAACAGCAGAGATCGACCATGAGGAGACGTGGTCGTAACAAGCCCGTAATTACAGCCGTGTGAATGGTCTGAGCGCACAGGTAGCCTACAGTACGCCGAAGTGGTATGCTCAAAGGAAAAAGAAAGAGAGGGGAGTCACATCCAATTAAGTTCATGATTACAGAATGCGCCCCCCTTTCTCAAAAAAATCTCACATTTCACTTTTATTCTTGGGGTGCTTCCCCAGTTACGCGTAAAAATGCAGCATTGAAGGCTTCTCAGAGAACAAGTGGTGGCTAAAGGCTACGAATGCACAACCATTTTTGAAAACTACCCATCATCACTTTCATCATAGTTTTCCATCTTTGTCCTCATTATTTCATCACAGGGTTGAGCGAATGGAAATACAGGCCCATCAGCCATTAGATGTGATTAGTTCCAAAAGCGTCCAAAGTCTCAGTACTCCTAAGTCGTAAGTGGAGAGAGTAATGAGGCTCGCTCTCAGGCGCTTGCATTAGGCATGCAGCAGCCCGTTTCAGTGGCGGCAGAGAAAAGCAACTCGGCTCAGCAGATGTGTGCACAATACTCTTAGCAGAGGTGCATGGGGGAATGCGAATAAGTGTGTGTCTGTGTGTGTGTGTGTGTGACAAATCTTATTGAAGCATCTGAAAGAAGCATAAAACATCAGTGTAAGTGCGCAGTCATGTTGCGTGGAAGACGATAAGTGGAGAAGAGGAGCTCTGTGGGATGTCTTTGTTGGGTCAGGTCAGATCGGTCGGGTAGGGTCACTGCTTGGAGGGAAAGGGGGCTGCCCCAAAGGGGTCCAGGTCCACCACCTGCTGCGGTTGCTGCTGCTGGTGTGGGGGTCCGCCACAGATGACCAGCTCTGTGAAGGGCACTGCCCCAAAGTCATCCATGATGTTCCCTGCACCTCCACCCAGTGCGGCACCATGCTGCGAGCCAGCCCGGGGCCTCCCATTGGCTGTTGCTGTGTCGCCCACCTGTCCCTGAGGGTGGAAAGGCTTCGCCCCGAACGGGTCCAGCTGAGTGGGCGTGGCATGGTTGTCCTCAAAGGGTGGCCCCTTGTCCTTAGCCCCATCCCCGGGCGCTAGGGTCACGCTGATGTTTTCCTTGGAGTCAGAGGCGCTGAGGAACTCGTTGCTGCTCTGCGAATCGCGACGGCCGACTCGCTTTAGGCGACGAGCTCGCTCCGGTGTGCGGAAGCTAGGTTTGCTGCCCTTGCGTCCGCCCGTGGGCGTGCCATGGTGCCGCTTGCCCCCGTTGCCCGACCCGGGAGAACCACTGGCGCTGCCGCCCGACCCGGCTTCCTGCTTGCTGCGCCGTTGCCGCGACGACAACTTCTGCAGGCTGCGCTGCTGCTGCTGCTGCTTCTGGCGCTGTTGCTCCTCACCCTCGTCTTCTGGCTCCATGGCATTGCCCTGCATGTCAAGAGGCTGTGGCGGCTGCTGCAGCTCCTGCAGAACCAAAAGCTCCTCTGGCTGTTGCTGCAGCTGCTGCTCACCAGGGGGCTGGAAGGGGGAAAAGCCGAAGGGGTCGATGGCGAGCATTGACGCTTGGACCGGCTGCGGTGGGTGACTGGGGGATACGGGTGGGGTCTGTGGAGGGGGGCGCGACAGGTTCCGGTTGAATGGTGCCCGGCTAAAGACATCGGGCTCTTGACCCGCAGGGGGGAACGGGGCGCAGCTAAACACATCCACTGCGTTCTCTGGTGCCGTGCTGACAAACGGCACAGAGCCGAACACATCCACCCGCGCTCCCAAAACTCCCTCAGCCACAGCACCCCCACCCACTGCTGACGCCGGGGTGGAAGTTGACACCATTCCTTGGCATGGAGCCTTGGTCTCTCTCTGCAACCTTCCTCCTCCTCCTCCTCCTCTTCCTGATGCTCCAGCTTTGGCCTTCCTCTGGTCTCCGTCAGAGTCTTCCTCTTCCCCCCCATCGTCCTCCTCCTCGGAGTCCATTAGGAGTGGTCGCTGGCCAAGCACCTCTGGTTCTGCCTCGTCGGGCTCTGCCTCGTCCGGCTCGCTGTTCAGCCCTTCATCCTCCTCCTCTGCCTCCTCCTCATCCTCACTGCTTTTGGGTGATGGCGGGTCCGACTCGAAGTCGCTGTCTGACTCGTCGGGCCGACGATGGTGGGGTGAGGGCCCAGAAGCGGCCTCACGTCTGCCCGACCGGGGCTCCTTGGGCGAAGAGGAGGAGGATGAGGGGGACGAGGAGGACACAGGAGCTGGTTGAGGAGCGGCGGCGGCAACTTGGTCATCAAACAGTGCGAGGACCGGAGTCACAGCTGCTACTGGGGTACTGGGCTCCGCGCTAGGCTGGTCAAGCTTGCGTACAGCAGTGGGCCCTAAAGAAAGCACACACACACACAATCAAGATCAGGCACACAACCGACAGACAGCAAAAGGCCTGATGGGCCTTAACTCATACGCAAACAGACACATACACTTAAGCTATATACTAAGCAGGCCAATGCACGTGGTCACACTGTTCAAAGAGAATGCAATGAGAGCAGGGACTATTACATTTGATGCACACTACATCTAGGGACATTTCCCTCGTAATTTTACAAACATGCTGGGTCGTCACAACGCTGTTCTTTTTTCTTGTTACATGAAAATGCGCTTGAACAGATAATCTGTAAAACAATTGTGATCTAAAAAAAACTCAATTTTCTGATTAAATTAGAAACAAAAGATTTTCCCTTTAGAGCTACAGTATGCTCCAGAAAGCTTGTTGTGCAGATGGACAATGTCTTAACACAGTCGGGCTTTAAGGATAACAAAGTGCTGTGCTATGCTGTGTGTGTGTGTTGAGAGGGTGGGGGCTTCTTAAGAGCAGAAACATGATTGCTGCTTTTGTAACAATGTAACAGTGCTTCTTAGCTCGTGTAAGTTCTGTAATATGACAATGACGGTGTATTAAAAAAAAACCTTAAGCTGGATTACAGGCTGATGCTCTCTTTGTGGAGTAGCTCAGGGTGTGACCTTCTATGACATCTCTAAAGCATTCTGTTTTATTTTTTTATCCCCCCCCCCCCCCCAAACACACACACACACACACTCTCTCTCTTTCCCTGGGGCAAAAGACAAATCCCAACAGTTTGTACGGTATTAAAACAGAAGGCGTAAAAGAAGGAGCATTAGAGAACTCATATGGTAGGAAAGCTGCTCTCCTCTCCTCTCTTGACCTCCTCCACCCACGGCCTCACACACATAAGTGTATACACACACACACACTCTCTCAGAGCACGCACGCACCCCTCAGCTCGCTGGGTTGGTGCTTGGCCCAGGACCAGATGCTGCAACCCAACTAAGACGTGGCTTTCCAAGACCAGCTGCCCCATGTACAGTCCACCCACCCACCACACATGGCCCAGAAGTCCGGAGGAGATAAAACTGACTGGAAAGGGTCACTGGACAACAACCATAATAAAAGTTCACTCATTTTTTGACAAACTTATCCATTCATTTATATAGTAATCTATTTATTTTAACTTATTTTGGGGGATCAAACAGTAATCCTCTAAATTTAAGAAATCTTTGTGGGGCTCCCATTAGTTAGTTCACACAAGACTTTGATCACGGGGAAAGCAAAAGTAAAGTTATTTTGTCTTGCCAGCTTCTGCAGACTGTTTACGTTTGCAGCTTTTTACATTTGAAATACGCTTTCAGTCACTGACAGATGGAGGCAAATGAAACTCAATTTTGGACATTTATGTCACAACACGCAGGTTACAACGCGCAATAAGTGACACCAGAAATAAATGAATTAAAGAGCATGTGCCACATTGCTTTAAATACATTTCACACTCGTGGAGTCCAGGAACTAATATACTATTGGGGGCAACATGCCACAACAAAGAAATTGGAAGATGAGACCCAAATAATTAAATAGATAAATAAATAAAAGTGTTAACTAGGGGGGCTTTAAAGTGGATCCGTGGGCATGGCTGGTCTATTTCTGATGTTCCTATAGCTATCTGCTCTCTTCTCTCCAGGAATCTGGTGCAGCCCCATGCTGTGCAGACACACTCGGAAATCTGCTCGCTTCCCTGCGCTCCAAACTGGCAGCCTGAGCCAGCCAAGAGTCGCGTCGCACATGAAGACATGCAGGGGGGGTGGGGAGGGGGGTGGGAGTGTAGGAGGAAGTGGAAGAAAGGAGGGGAGGTGGGGGGAGGGGGGTAGCACCTTGTTTGAAGAGAACATGAGTGTCCTATCATAGAGAGAACACACATTTTTCAGTTTTTTTTTTTTTTTAATAAAATAAACTTTTTTTGCTACAAGAACATAACAAAAAGTGGGTCGCTGCATTTTTCAGAGGGATGCCTTCTCAGCCTAGTTGTATTAGGTCTTGACATTTAGCATTTTCGCATTGGGGAGTACTGGGGAAGCCTCTTAGAGATACAGACTGTGGGAGGCCTGTATTGGGGAGGAGAGGGGGCAGGAGGGCAAGCATAGCAGTATGGCGTGAAGAGATTGCCATGAAAGTAGAAGTAGAGAGGAGAAGTAGAGCAGTCTGGCGTGTGGAAGACAGGAGAGAGGGGACTGTCAGGAGCAGGAGAACAGCATGACATGTAGAGGAGTGGGAGGAGAGCCGTGTATCAGGAGTCAGGGGAAAGAGGAGCAAGACAGAAAGAAGTCGAGGTGCAGGACAGGGAGGGGGAGAAAGAGGATGAATTGGAGGAGGAGAAGAATGAAAAGACGAGGAGGAGAAGAATGAAAAGAGCTGCATTGCAGGTAGCAAGGAGAGAGCAGCATGGCAGGAGGAAGTAGAGGACCGGGAGAAAGAGGAGCTGCTGCATGGCTGGATGGGAAAGAGGCTCAGCATCTGTTTGGACTGCGCTGTCATGGATTACACGTCTACACGACACGTCCAATCAAAGCTGACATCCTCAGAGCACAGGGCACAATAAAACATCTTTAATCATGTAAGGAGATGGACACCTGGTGGTGCGTGCACACACACTCATTATCTAGCCGATGTTCTTTTGGGTGGTGGAGGAGTTGATTTAGCCAGATTAAGGGGGTATGTTTGTTTTGTGGGAAAGGGAGGGGGGTGGAGGGGTCCGACAAGGCCAGTCCACATATAAGGTCAGCAGGCTTGTGTGTGTGTTGGGAGGGGTTCCCTCGCAAAGCCTGATGACACAGAGGGTTTAGAGGCCTGTGTGTGTGAGAGAGGGGGAGAGCGGGCGAAAACATACTGGCCATGTCAGAGACAGAGCAAAGGGACGCCACATGGCCTCCCAAAGGATTACCCAGAAGCCCTGTGGGGCGGCAGGACCGGCTGGTGGAGAAGGCGTCTCATCTGTCTGCACACCAACGACACCAACAGGCCATCAGTGCTGTCTGCCAGTGCCCCACTGATATGTCTGACGCACAGCAGGTCAGGATGATCCTGGGCTAGTGGTCCTGAATGGTTTCATTACTAACTGCACACCCCACATTAACATCCAGCTATTCTGGACAGATTGACTGGGTTAACTAAGAAAAACAAGAGAAACCTCCTCACATAAAATATTCTGAAGGTGACAAGGTGCCGCTACTGGACAACGTCTGCTGATAGGAACTGATGGACACCATTCTGTACCAGGCATCACCATTCTGTACCATGTCTCTTCGAAAGTGCAGACACTCTGAATCTACTTAGCACTGGCCATGCACCTGTTCTGAGTCATGTTGCCTTTGGTGAAACTAAATCCAACCAAACAGCAGCTTTCTCTCTGAAACACAGAAAAATCCTAGGCTGTAACTCCTAACTTAGCTTCTGGTGCGAGATGGCCGCCAGCCACTGGTCTGTAATTTGTTGCTGTGCAGTTAGGGCCCCACCATCTCTGAGGAGTGATTGTCACTGCTCACTGGTGCTTACGTAATGGGATTAAGACTCCCATCAACTATGGGGGTCCCAGCAGCAGCAGCAGGAGCACCCCTCCAAATAAGAAAAAAAGATGATGTTTGCAGTCAGCCAGACTGAGAGCACATATGTTTACAAAACAAAACAAAGATGGGGAAGGGGGCACTTCATTGTAAATCTGAACTACTCTCAATCACACACACACACACACACACACAATCCCTGTCATATAAAATGTGTCTTCTTCCATCTTTTTTCCATCAACTCCCCCCCCACCTATTTACACAATCTGGTGCCAATACATGCTGCATTGCAGTTCTATAGGTTAACCAATTTCATGTGACTCATTCATATACAATCTGCTCTAATGAGGGAACCAGTGACATGGGTTCTATTTTGAAATACTTAACAAGGTCAAACAAATCCCAAATCAGACGACACAAAAGATTAGGATAAGAGGACCAAAAAATAAATAAATGAAAAAAAAAAAAAAAAAAAAAACCCTTCAAACAATCTGGATTCTATAGCTTGGTCAATGAAATAAATTTAGACTATTACGCAAGCCACGTTTCAGACATTATCGTGACGGACAGCACACAGTCATCTGGAAGTTAGTAGATGAATTATAACTATGTGCATTAGAGACGCCAAATTTGTGAAGATAGTGGGGGTGGGGAGTGGGAAACGTGGACGAGTGTAACCTGGTGTTTGAAGTAAGACAGCCATATCACATAGATTATCTTGCCCTTGTGGCAGAGTGGTGGTAAGACCCTTCAAAGCCTTAAAGCAAATATTCCTCAACTGGTTTCTGGAATAAAAAAAAAAACAACCGAAATATATAAGGCTTTTTCAACATGTTTTTATTTTTACATTAGCATTTTGAAAAAAAGAGACAGTTACAGTATATTACAAGGCCATTTACAGAAATGCATCATCTGTTTACAGAGCATCATGTAAAACGTATGCACCTAAATGCTTTATATAGGTGTATGTATGCTTGTGTAGAGAGATATACATTTATATATTTATGTGCTTTATATCTGAGTTTTTGAACATCTACGTGAGGTCTTGGTCACATGGTGCTATAGGCTAAAGGCCTTCAGCTCCAGTAAAACAACTGACAGGCACAAGCATCTGCTTGAAATGGGCACAGAAAAAATAACCAAGGGTCTTGTGTCAATACCAAATTCTTTGGGGCAACAAATCCCTTTCCAAGAATAAAGTGTGTGTGTGTGTGTGTGTGTGTGTGTGTGTGTGTGTGTGTGTATGTGTGACAGTGACTGAGTAAAAAAAAAAAAAAAGAAAAAAAGACAGATGAGTAAAGGGGGTGAGAAAAAAAAGGGAGAGAGAGAGAGAGAGAGAATATGGGTATTTGTATATGTCTCTGACTGTGTGTGTGTGTGTGTGTGTGTGTGAGAGAGAGAGACAGGAGAGGTCTGGAGACCCAACTGGTTTAGTAGGGAAGCACCACTCTGACATGTTAGCACTTAGCTTTAGCATTAGCCCTCCAAGATCCCAGCGAGTATGAGCACACACACCCAAGCCGAGCAGGCCTGTGTTGCCCCGGTTAGCTCAGCTAGGCTGCCTTTGAACCGCCCCCACTGGCTGGTGCTGGTTTCATTTCAAGCACTTCTGTTACTACACACTAGTGGTAGCGCAGCATTAGTAGAATCTCCTTGTGTCAGTACTGCTTTGATGCAACTCGTGCAAAAAACATCTTTCCACCAAAATCCCACTCAAACAAGATGTTTCTGAGAATGGCTGTCTTACTTAAAACAATATGGCAAGGGTTTAATGAACAAATGAAACAAAAGTGAAACATTGAAAAAAAAAATCTGAAATGCTGTAAAACACATCAGAACTTGTGAACTCGAGATGAAAGAACACAAAAAAAAAAAAAAAAAAACTGAACCAAACTAAAAGAACAAGCAAATGCATTACAAACAGAATCCAGCTGCAGGATTCTCTCTGCTTTCTTGGTCAACTTACCTTTGGCAAACTTGTAAGCTTGTATGAAGTGTGACAGAATGAGAGTGCGAACATAAAGACGCCCACATCTGAGTTCAGCATGACATGGCGCCGCACTGATCTACGGTCAGTTTAGCTTGCTGTTAGTGATGGATGAGGTATATGAGTGGTAATGTCATCGTCTTATTCACTAGTGAGGAGCTCCAGCATTATGGGCACATCTCCCCTCACAGAAGCACAGGGACTAGAACTAGAGGTACAATACGGAGCCCAGAGAAAGCGAGATGTCTACAGCACACTGAGGATTCTACAACAGCCAATGTTTGGCACAATTTTAAGAGCTTTTAGTGTGTGCAAGACAAAAAAAAAAAATAATAATGTTGTTAAGCTGAGGTAAAAATGTGGCATCTCTCTGTCTAGCTTACTTGATGCCATTAGCCTCTGGTTCTGTGTGTCAAGGAAATAAATGACTAAATAATAATGCACGTCCATGATGCTGGAACACCCCCGACGCTAATATGAGATGGGGAAGAAATAGAAAGAGAGAGAAGGAGAGCAAGATGAGAGAGTGAGTGAGAAGAGAATGTATCAGTTTCCTATGGGGGTCCTATCTTATGCCCTGTAGTTAGTATGGTTAAGAGCTCTCAATCCCTTTCCTGAAGCCTATGCCTGCGTCTGCCTTAGAGGGCTCCCTGTTGATGTGAGGCTCACGTAGAAAATCCACAGGTACAAAGAGAAAACACATTGCTCTGGGCTATGAATACGTATGCATGCAAGACCAGTAGACTGCAGCCCTCAGGTGAAATGGCGCAACCTGTTAGTTGGCAGCTTGCTTGCTCTTCACAGTTTTAAACTTTATGGAATTCATAAAAAACAAAAAACATCTAAACTAAACACACACATATCAAGGCATCCGAAGAACTAAACGGTCCTCATCCGTTTTGGACAAAACTCATAAGCTTGTGGAATCATCATATTTGAGTTGCACGTCTTTCTTTAGAAAGTTCTGGAAAGTCTGTGCGATGTGCCCTTTAAGCATGACGTCTCAGAGAGAGACACACATTTGCACATAGTGTGTAAACCTACTGTGGCGTTATTACCTCCATTTGCTTACACATAACTTCTAGATTCGGCTGATTCTGCTTGAGTGTCATTTCAAAGTTATCCCTTCACTTGTAATAATTTCTGATTGGTTATCCCTGCAGCAGTCACTCTGACCGTTTCTCCAGGCAGTGTTACACACGGACAAATCTGCTGGATCCAGCCACGCACACACAAATGAACTAACTCACCCATTAAGGGTGTGATCTTGAGACAGCATCGCCAATGAAGTGTCTGTCATACGACTGCAGGAGAGGAGAGTGTGCCAGTTGGCTCTGGCTCAATGCTGACCCAGATCTGGCCCTGCACACTCCTAAACATGGCACTTTATTGGACATCTAGCGATTAGTTGAACACATGCCATCTTGGAATGGGTTTGTTCACATTTAATCCTTGAGGTTCATTTCAAACCTCCAACACTGGTCTTAACCAGTGGCTCAGAATATGATTCAAGCTCGCGTAAATAAGCATATCAAACTGAATTCCTCAGTTATTCGACAATATCCACTACTCAGTAATCTCTACTTCAAAATTAGATCCATTTATGTGTATTCATTAGAACCTTAACTTCTGCAGGTCTGAGGACTCAGTGAGTCAAAGACCATTCTGTGGTCCCCACACACACAGGCACGCACCAGCATAAAGTGCAATGGTCAACCAGACTCCTTCTCAGCCTGGTAACCAGGGGAGGAGGAGGAGGAAGAGGAAGAAGAAGAAGAAGAAGAAGAGGAAGAAGAAGAAGAAGAAGAAGAGGAAGAAGAAGAAGAAGAGGAAGAAGAAGAGGAAGAAGAAGAGGAAGAAGAAGAAGAAGAAGAAGAAGAAGAAGAGGAAGAGGAGGAAGAAGAAGAAGAAGAAGAAGAAGAAGAAGAGGAAGAAGAAGAAGAAGAAGAAGAAGAAGGAGATGATGGCAGGTGAAAGAGGGCTAAGCCATCTCAGTGATCAGACCACACAAGCCAAGCCACACAGCCATGGAGTAGGAAATGGACCAAAACAATCAAACCAAACGGAAGACAAACAGGAATAAAATGCAAACAGACAGACAATGGCAACATACTTATAGTCCCTTGTCACTGAAAAACGAGGGAACAAAAAATGTGCCAAAAACAGTAACTGAATCAGTTTGGTGAGGACTCACGCAGAGCGACTTGCAGAGCGAGGACTCAAGTGAGTGGCTTTCTAAAGCACGTTTAGTTTTAGTGCGACAGAGCTCGCCTATTGCTATCAGTCTATCCTATAGTACATACATTCCTATGGGTCTGGGCCAGTTACTATAAGGCTTGGATCTGCATGTGGAAGCCAACATGACAAAGACACTTAGCACAAAATGTCTAATTACATTCTCTTACAGTGTGGCCTTTTGTTAAGGGTCAATATGGTAAAGGTCACAGGCTACGATCACATTTGGATCCTTCAGTGTGAAGTTTATACCCCACATGCACACACACACTTACTGGGAATGTATTGGCACTAATAGAAGTAGTAAGTGTGTGTGTGTGTGTGTGTGTGTGTGTGTGGGTGGGGGGGGGGGG
>JAGFZM010000414.1:71926-76203 GCA_017657215.1 Limnothrissa miodon | reverse complement strand
TAGACGGGCAAGGAGTGGCGAGGGATCTAGTGAAAGCATGGACTGTGTGTTTATATGTTCCAACACTGCCCTCTGCTGGACAGCACACACTATAGGCAACAGGTGGAGAAAAAAGCTGAGGAGCTACCACTACTACCAGTCACCTCAGGACAGGAAAGTGTCCAGCAATAGTGTCTAGTTTGACTAGACTGCACCTTACAGTGATCCTTTAATAGCTTAGACTGGTGGCCTCACAAAAGCATCTAAGTAACATACAAAAAATACTAGGGGATCAGTCTGACTTCATGTGAATGATACTGATTAGTATCCATGCTATTCCATTTTATTCCATTATATTATAGAGGACACATACACAGACAGACATATGCCCTTCATTCCAGTCTTAAATCTGGAAGTGTATTAAAAAGTGCCTAGCACATTAATGAACTGCACATTAATTGTTTAACTGCTTGGCTTGGTTAACTCAAACAAAACGCTTTGGCTTCAGTCTGCCATAATGTAACTGGTACTAATTCTATTCTATTCTAGGTAACTGCATTGTTTGGATATTCTGGGGTAGGTTGGACACTTGCTTGCTCTCAGCAGGTCAAACTCGCGGTCCAGCAGCTCCTCCTCTGTGAGCTTGGAGAAGTTGTCATCGCCGAAAGGGTTCCAGCCAGACATGTCAGGGGGGTGGCTCGCGGTTGGGGTGGTCGTGGTGGGTGACACCAGCACGTCTGGACTCTGAGCCACTGGGTTTCTACTGGAGAGAGATAGAGATAGAGAGAGAGAGAGGGGAAAGGAAGGAAGGAAGGAAGGAAGGAAGGGAGCGGGAATAAAGTAAGGGGGAAAAGAGGAAGACAAACAAACTTGAAAAGCATATTCAGTCCCATTATGTGCACACAATGAACTTGCGGATGGAACTGAAGGGAAACGTCAATTCAATGCTAAATTAAACTGTCTGTCCTGTATGACTATTATGTGTTGACATGAACAAGCAGGGCACTTAAAAGTAATCGCATATTGTCACCTTGCTGAAATAATCCCCCAAGTAATTGTTTGGCCAAATCCTCCAAGTTGTAATTCCTTGATAAACGGATATAAATTACCATTTTAGCAAGGCAATAATATGGACATGACAGCGGATGGGTGCAGCTAAACAGCGGCTCATCTGTGTGCTTGTAAGAGAATAATTTGTTCCCTTTTCTTTCACACCTGAATGCTATTGTTCAAAAAGAGGTCAACTGCCCACTCCAAAATAATATGAGCTATGAAAATGGCAACTTCAGCCGATGCTCCATGAATCCGAACACACGGCAGCTATAGTCTCCACATCTATTTTGTATTGTTTCGCAATATACCCCTGAGGTGATGCAGGTGTGTGGACAGGTGCATGACCGGTTAAGGTGGCGTCGTTACCTGGGGTTAGTGTATGGAGGATCCACAGGTGAGAGCGCGGTGTGGATGGGGGCAGTGGGAGCCGTGGCAGGGTGGTAAGAGCTCAGGGGTGTCTGGAACTCCAGCGGAGAGGTGGGGATATAGGAGAGAGGTTGATGCTGCTGCTGCTGCTGCTGTTGTTGTTGTTGATGCTGTTGCTGGGCAAAGGCCTGCTGATACTGCTGCATCTGAACATTGAGGGCAAAATGGTTCGGGCCTTGATTAGCAACACATGCTAGTGTAGTACATGGAGGAACTGCTACACAATCAACATGTGGACAGGGTGCTGTGGCCAATTTGCTGAAGCTAGCATGATCAGAAATGGGGGGTGGGGGGGGGGAGAAGATGGCTAGCTGCATATGCTAAATATGCTTAAGCTAGCCTATCACAACACAAAAGGCCACAGTTGTTAACAAGTGCACGATCACAATCAAAAAGAAAGCCAAACACCTTCATAAGGTAATACCATTTAGCTGTACCTACAAACGAAAATGATTAAGTGCTTTGCATAAATGTTATGAGAGCAAAAAAAATGGTAAATTAAAGCCCAAAGCCAAATGGTAGCCCATTTGCCAAATGGTTTTTAACCAAATCCAAGCTATTTTAATGACTTGGTTTGACAGACAAACACACACAGATAAAGCTTCACATGTCTGTGGTTAGTGGAAAGCCATGGCAATCAGCAAGTTGCATCGACTGCACTCCCCTGTCCCCTGGTGTTTTCCTAAGCTCTCGCAATCTTTACTTTCCTCCGTGGTAACTTCTCGGAGGCGCAGAGGTGGGCCCTTCCTGTTTCTCGGGCCAATTCACTCCTCCGCAGTTCATCTGAGGTGGGTCGCCGCCGGTCTCCGGGTGAGGACCTTCTCTTGGAAACCCCGACTGTGACCAGGAGGGGAACCGACGGCAGTGCCGCGGTGGCGGTCTGGCCCCTCTGGAACTCTCAGCGTCGCGGTAATTGCTTCATATGTCGCAATTTAACACAGAGTTGCTCGATTTCACCCTCCGCACCCACACCCTGCACCTCCTCCCCCCACACACCCACCCACCCCACCTACACGCCAATCCCCTAGGGCCTCAGCCCGCCTGCAGCAGATTGCCTCGCCACGAAACAGATGGTCACCATTCGCTGGAAAACAAGCTAAAAATGGCGCCTGCCACAACCGAGAGTGTATTTAGCCTGCTTCTCACTTTGAGAGGAAGGGGGGAGAGAGAGAGATAGAGAGAGATAGAAAGATAAATAGATAGATAGAGAGAAGGTAATACAATTGTGATAGAGAGATGATACATGTGAATGGGAGAGTAAGTAGATGCAGAAGAGTAATTAGTAATAAGTAGATGCAGTTTAACAGTAAAGGTGAGTCCACCGTTAGAGGCAGTGTACTTACCTGGTCTTATGGATTTTATATTTAAACTCGATTTTTTTTCAAGCATAATATCAGATGAGCAACCCAAGCAGGTTTTGCAGTGTGAGGAGAGAGGGATGGCACAGAAAGGAGGAAAAGAAGAGGCAGAGACAGAAAAAGAGTGAAAGAGAGAAAGTGAAAAAGAAAGAAGGAGAGCTAATATTTCAGAAGGGTACAGCATGGTAACAAAGTGAGAAGGAAAAACAAACAGAGGTGTAGCATAAGGAAATATCAAAAGAAAGGCTAAAGTAAGTGAGAGAGGAGTAAAGGAATGGAGAGGAGAGTGATTGGACCTGGCATCTCAAGATTTGGCTTAAATGTCGCCAGGCTCTTGGCAAACCCGCATGAGATGAAGTGCGAGGCCAATTTTCCATTTGGGCTCCAGGGCCTCCAAGCAAAAATGTTTTTTTTTTTTCTGTCTTTCTTTCTTTGTGTGGCAAAGAGCAAAGCTGTGGTGATGAACACCTACAGTAAAGTCTCTCTTGCCTAGAACTACCATGATGTTGACAGTCACTTTCACTACAACTGGGTTACATCACAAACCAGCATGTGCAGCAGAAGCATGTTGTGGGGTAGAATGTGTGCATTTTGGATGCATGGTAGTTCTGGGTTCTGTGAGTTGTCGTGGTTGTTGTGTGAGTCTGTGTGTGTATGTGCATTCAAGTCATTAGAGATGTTGAAGTTTTTCTCAGGGTGTATACAAATAACGTGCTGAATATATACAACTTGGCAATTTGTGATTGTTGTTTAAATGGTGTGTGTGTGTGTGTGTGTGTGCGCTCACCAGGGCTGCGTAGTGAGCCTGCTGCTGGTACACAGGCTGCATCATCATCTGCTGCTGAAGCATGTGCTGCTGCAAGGCCTGTTGGTACTAGAGAGAAAGAATAAATGAACAAAAGAATGAAAGAAAGAAAGGGGACAGAGAGAGAAAAAGAAATAATTGAGGCTCATTGTGAATATAATAATGAGAGGAAGGACAGGACGGTGACATTGTGTTGGTGTCAGTCTAACTGTAACTCTACCCCAAACACACAGCCTGGCCACTTCAGTGGAGCCATAATCTACTGGTGGTCTACTGGGCGGGGAATGAATGTTATATTCATATTATATTATTGTTCCTTTTGAAATAAGTAGAAAAATGACATTCTATACAAGTAAATATTGGTTCTACTTATTTCAAAAGGAACAATTAACAAAGTCCTGTGTGAAATAGATTTGTCCTTAAATATAACAAGTAAAAACTTTAGCTGACAAGCCCACCATGTTTGCCTCTAAGCATTTGGAAATAAATCACTTTTAGACGATGCTCCCATGCCAGTACTAATGCCATTACATTGCTCATGTAAGGAAATCACTATCTTAGTATGTTTACACCATTAACAAAGCTCAAAGTAGCTCCACACAACATTTTGAGAGCCCTGACATTTACAATAAGATACTGAGAACTTTGTTCAGTCT
>JAGFZM010000414.1:44426-66926 GCA_017657215.1 Limnothrissa miodon | reverse complement strand
TGAGTGAGCCAAGCGCCGAGACGTGCCACAGACACATGGGTAAAGACAGTCTTTTATGTCCTCACTATGTGTGTGTGTGTGTGTGTGTGTAGGATTACGCAATCCCAGACAGCTAGTAGGGCTGGAACAAAAACATGTTATCCTGAGTCTGCAGTTCAGTGTTGAGACATGGGCACTGACTAATTATGACTAACTGAACGTCTCTCTACACACACACACACACAGAAAACAAGCCAGAAGCAGGCAGCCTCCCAAATGACATGAGCAGGATGGCCTCTCTGACACAGTACACACACATGTGCCTAAAGCCACACAGACACACTGAAACGCGCACACTCACACAAACACTGACACACACACAGGCAGAAAAACAGGACGCACACAAAAACACACCTCCTCACTTCGACATCACAACGACAATCTTGTGGGTTTCGGGTCAACTTGCTTAACTTACTTACGCGGCGTTACACAACACCAATCAAGTGGTGCTCCAGCCAGTGAGAGAAGCCTACAGGAGTGGATCTGTGCAGCTCAGTTTGACAAACGGGGATTAGACCAGGATTGGGTCCAGAGCCACCTTCCGCCCCACTAACGGGAAGAGCCAGGAGACGGCTATAACTGATGCTCAAGCAACACAGCCAACCCCCCTCCCCCACTGTCTGATTGTGGAGCAGTGGAAAAAGGCCCTGGCAGTGGGATTTAGGCCCATCAATCCCGGGGCGCATGTTATTAGAAAGAAAATATATATATACAGCTAATTACGTCATCACAACTGCCGTAAAACATCTACCCTAGATAAATCACTGACTCGTAAATGACAAAACCCAAAAAGGTCCGACATCCAAAAAGAATGCTTAATGACACAGGGCAGTTGGCTGGATTCTTTCACGCCTGTGTGATGCAACCAGTCTGTGCTGGTTGCCGATTGGCTGAAATGGTGCACTACTTGTCCGCAGTCCTAACTCTGTGAAGTGGGGCCCAAAGAAAGTGTTTTGGGCCAAGTGTTCTTTTGGAGCAAACCTATATCTCCCCTAAGCCCTCAAAGACCTCACTGGCATGAGCAGACTTTATAATTGGCCGTTTCATGATTGTTAAAGTGAAAAACTCTGTGTGTTCATTGAGAAATAAAACAAATAATAAGCACATTTAACTGTATACACACTTTGTATTTTCAGTGAATTTTTATAATCTTTAAATCTTCAAAAACAGATCTAGCTTAGGACGACGTCACCAGACGGGAGTCGAGACAAGTTAGTCAATGACATCCATAAGGAATAATGCATTATATGCACTACCACAGCGCTGTGTGAAAAACAGCGATAAGAAACACCTATTTTAAACAGTCTAAAGATAAAACATAGCCTATTACTTGGACAGTATGCTTGGTGTGCTATTAAGGACTAATTGACAATATGATGTGAAGCAACAAGTCTTCCAAAAAGAAAACCATATGACCAGACAGTCAGTTTATAGTTTTGGTTCTGTAGAGGATAGCTGTGGTCTACTGGTTGGGGCGGTGAGCTGAAAACAAAATGGCTGCTGGAAGCCTTTGCATTAGGTCCCATAACTCATAAAAACATTCCCATAAAAACATTTCCTTATTTATTTCTAAATAGCTTTCTTGAAATTTACAAATTTAAACTCTTTAGGTCTGCCCTAGAAGTGTTCAGGGCTCAGGGATAGCAAAGGCATTGGTAATTAGACCGAGAATGACAGCATGGGCCTTGAGTGAAGAAATCCACTGGACTTGAGGCAGACATCTTCAAAGGCGTATGGAAAATAGAAGAAAGTGACTCTGAAAGAGTCTCACCTCTTGATCTCGTCCTCCACCGCGGTAACCCCATCCTTCTGCGGCATCAGAACTTTGTGTGTGGCACTGCCAAAGTCGCACAGCACGTAGCTACCTTGGTCATTTAGCAGGATGTTCTCGACCTAAGGGACAGATACACACACACACACACACACAAAATGTTTATCAAAAAAATCTCAGTTTCTCAGAAAAACACATCATTCAGCATCACGCTTCTGCTCAAAAATTCAGGGTGTGACAGTGTGAAAGATAAGGCTGTATGAATGGGTTATGAGGTAGATACACACCTCAGTCTCAATGAGGGATGACTGACTGTACTTGAGATTGCGTATTCAAACACACCTCAGCCTGAGTATGTGAACCCTTCTCAAAATCATACTCATTAGATATCAATAAGTGCACCACAACCCTTACGAGATGGCGTGGGTTGTGATGGTTTTTGCCATGGGTAAAAACACAATGCATTTAGTGTAGATTTCTATTTTCATTTAGTCGTTTTCTTTATGCAGTAATATACAAAAATGGCTTTGTGGCATTGGGAAAGTAGATCTAGATTGCTTGCTGTTGCTCTTACCATCACTCTGAAAAAAATCAATATAGAACCATATAGACACATTGAGAGCCAATCAGAGAACATTTAATGTCTTTGGACTATAAGGAAAAGTAAAAGACTTGTCTGCTATACTGTTCCAAAGGTTGCATAATAGAATAGTTAAAAATGAAATACATTTTCTCATGAATGAAGAAAATACCATATACCAAAACAAAACGAAAAAACGCCTTGTGAATGCTGATTCACCTACACGTAAAAACTTAAGAAAGTTTACAGTGAAAAACATTCCAAGATGCCCAAGGACCGAAATACAAAATAAGATTTTGATGCGTTTCTATTTATGCGCAAGCGTCTACGTTAATCCTGAGACTAACTTGCTAAAGTTGCTGCTGCTACGGTTGGCAGTAGCCCACTGGCAAAAGGCTGTGCAACAGCTGCATGCATCTGATGTGTGCAAAAGTCCCCTTAACCTTCCTCTGCCCAAGCAGATCATGACAGGGAAGGCTGGGGTGGCGGAGGATTGGCCTTTAGCATTCATACTTCAAACTGCATCTAGAAGTGAAGAATTTCTTCTAAGGGGTTAAACGGGGGTGTAAATAGCCAAGAATGGATCAAAGACCAGCACCAGGAGTTTCCTGGCTGTTTTTCTCACCCCCCTCTGCACTTCCAGGGATAGATTTTTCTTTCCTACGTTTTTTAAGAAAATCCACTCTTTAGGGTAACTCTGGCCCTGATCTGGCCTGGAGTCGTACAGACTGAGGCTGAACCTAGCTGACCCATTCTACATGCCCCACCCAGGGACCACTGGTAGCTGCATAGGGAGGCAGGGAGGGTAGCATGGTGGGAGGTAAATGAATTAGCCTGAGGGGCAATTAGGTGACCTGAGGCGATCTGCTCTGTCTGATGCTCTGTGTGTGTGTTTACTGAGAGAAGCTAAAGGAGAAGGGCAGACAGTGGAATATGGTGAGGTGAGGAAGTGTGTAATGAGCAGAAAAAGCCAATGACAAGTCATGGAAAGAGAGCGGTTCTGGAAGAAAGAGCAAACGAGGATAACAAAGTCAGACTGATATAAACATTAGAATTAAGGATAGATGGAGAAATGAGGGAGGAAAAAAAGAATATGGGGGGAAGGGGCAGAGCGGATCGCGGGGGGGGGGGGGGGCTCTAGGCAATGTGTCTCGTCTCGTCTCGTCTGATGAAACTACCACAGGGTGCAGGGGTAACCTACACCATAGAAAACTGTGTGTGTGTGTGTGTGTGTGTGTGTGTGTGTGTGTGTGTGTGTGTGTGTGTGTGTGTATAAACATTGACACGTATGAAAGATAAGGCAAGACGCCTTATTATGTGGATTATCTGATTGGAGGTCTTGAGTACCACTGTGAAGACAGCTGTGAGTGTGTCAGCGAGGATTTGAAAGAATGCAAAAAAACACCCCTGATTCAAATTAGGCTTGCACTAAGGCTTGAGTGTATTTGTGTGTGTGTGTGTGTGTGTGTGTGTGTGTGGTGATAAGTGTGATGGGCTGACGCACCTTGAGGTCGCGGTGGATGATGGGCGTCTTGCACTGGTGCAGGCGGGCGACGGCCTCGCAGGCATCGCAGAAGATGTGCATGACCTCGGCCTCGGTAAAGCCCACGTGCAGCCGCTCGTTCATCTGCTTCACCACCTGACCCGCTGCAGGGACAACCGCACGCACAACGCCATAGCAACACCACATCAGCGTCATGGCAACAGCCCAGCCATGTTACAATATGAGCAGAAAAAAAAATACCTTTCACACATAGAACAGCTCTGGGCACAATATTTAAATAAATAAATAAAATAAAATACAAATCATATAGCAAAAATGAGTCATGTCATATCACTGTCACAGGGAACACACACACACACACACACACACACGTGAGATCAGAAAAACAAAAAAAAAACACAGAACAAGGTGACAAAAAGGTTAGAGCATCATCTAACACTAACAGCTTGTGTGATCGCAGCACAGTCAAACAAGCCCCAGTGATTTCACACAATTTCACACACAATTTCACACAGAACACACACACACACACACGTGCGCGCATACAAACACACACTGTAGCCACCATAGACAGAGCAACCATCACATTTAGTTGTGCTCGTGTCTAGAAAGTGGTGTGTTGACAGTAAATCCTTTTGGCGAGAGGAAAGTGCAAGTAGGCGTAAACACACACACACACATACACACAAACACTAGAGCTTTCCATGAAAGTCTGTGTTGGACAAAAACACTCATCTTTGTCGTAAACACACACACACACACACACACACACACAGAGCTACCTTTGCAGAACTCCATGAGGATGAGGACTTCCCATACACTGTCTCCCACTCCATTAATCGCCGAGTCCAGATAGCTTACAATGTTCTTGTGCCCAGACAGCTCTTTCTGCAAGTACACACACACACACACATCTTATCTATAAACAGCAGAGGCGAGGTTAAACACATACTGTACAGTAAATATGTACATGCACACACACACACACACTTAATCACCCCATCACCCACTAGGGCTCCATCAGGGCTAGGCGGTAGGTTATATTAGGAGCTGTGACGGTTTTATTCAAAGGAAAGAGAAGAGAGAAGGATGCAAAAGAGGAATGGGACTGCCAGAGAAGTTAATGTAGTAGTTTGTATGCATTTTAGCATGTGTTTATGAAAATGTGTGGTCTGCAAGAATGTGGGAATGGTGAGATAGAGCAGGAAGTTTAAAAAGAAAGAGATAAAGAAATCTTGTCGTTCTGAGTGTGTGTGTGTGTGTGTGTGTGTGTGTGTGTGCGCTCTCTCACCATGATTGTGATCTCTCGCTTAAAGATGTTGAGGTCAGGCACGTTATTCACGTACATCCTCTTCAGGGCGCATCGAACACCACTGTGAGTGCGTGCAAGAAATACCACAGAGAATCCACCTGGAAAACACACACACAATTTAGTTTAGGCCTCCTAAAAAAACAACACAGCACAGCAATGTGTTACAAGAAAACATGTTGAAAAAACTTGAGACAAAAATTATAACATGTGAGGCAGAGAATCTCACATGAGTCAAGAAGTATACAGAGTTCACACACACACAAACACACACACACAAACGTGAGATTGTGGTTACATCTCTCAACTTAAGGTGTGACCCATCACCAACTAACCATCAATTCTCACACACCTATGTTATCATCCAGCGCCTAAACCCTACAGCAAGCAAAGCAACCATCCCAAAGTCTCAAGTGGACTTGACCACAATGCATTTCAGCAGCATCAGGATGGCAGGGACAGACAGACAGAGACAGACAGACAGACTGTTCACTGCGCACAGAGCAGCACTGAGGTGGCAAGAACAGAACATTCTGGAAGGATACTCTCTGCTCAGTCAGCTCTAAAAATGACATACACACATTAGCAAACACAAACACACAGTTTTGAGATGGTCAGAATTAACTCTTTATTAATCACACGCAAACACACTGATCTTACTTGAACCCAAACAGTGAACAAAGACACACACACACACACACACACACACACACAGACAGAGTATACATGGGCAATTTTATTCTGGTATAGTAACTCCCTCACAGTGGTTGGTTAGGGGTTTGAGTTTCACTTTTCTGTCCTCACACACTTGATAATTTCATTTTGTTTTTTAATGTTCTAATCTTCCTAGCAATCTAGACTGAGGTCCTGGACGGCAGCAAACTGGGCGTGGGCCATACACAGGGAAGTGTGGGACTGACCCTGTACTCCCCCTGGGATAATCACACTCACTTCCTCCTTCTAAAGTGGGTGGTCACGGCCGGTCTGGTTCTGTTGTGGTGGGCCTGTGCTAACATTTTCACTAGCGACTTCTTGTTGAAGGTTTTCTGGTATTTCCATCAGTGGTTGCTATGGTAAGTATTTAGTATACTGTACTTGTTGCTGGTGTACAGTAATTGTGAGCTCTACTGTAGTGCAGTGCAGTCACTAATAGGGGCATTCTGGTTGTAACCAAACACAGTAGTGTGTTTGGTGTTGCTGGTAAGTGTTTGGCGTTGGTATGAGGTGAGTTGGTATGAGGCTGAGGTGTGTTTGGTATTGTGAGCTGAAGTGTGTTTGGTGGTGAGAGTTGAAGTGGTGTGGTTGGTAAGTTTTTTTTGTGTTCTAAACTGTAGTGTGTTTGGTGTTGCTGGTAAGTGTTTGGTGTTGCTGGTAAGTGTACTGGGGTGTCTGAAAGAGAGGAGATCTCTTCTGTGCCCCTCTGAGTCCCTCCTGCTCTTGGCACTGCCAACATGCTCCATTACAGAGGGGTCAGAGGTCACCTGCACTGAACAACACCAATGAGGCCGCAAGGAGCTCCCTGTGTGTGTGTGTGTGTGTGTGTGTGTGTGTGTGTGTGTGTGTGTGTGTGTGTGTGTGTGTGTGTGTGTGTGTGTGCGTGCAAGAGGAGAGAGAAGCAAAGAAGTCTTTGTGTAATTTTAATGCAAGTGATGAAGACTACATTAGTGTATTTGTTTGTTTGTTTGTTTGTGTGTGTGTGTGTGTGTGTGTGTGTGTGTGTGTGTGAAGGACAGAGAATGTGTGTGAAAAAAAAATATGTGGGTGTGAGGCAGGGGGAAGGAACCAAGTAAAAGTTTGTGTGTGTGTGTATGTGTGTGTGTGTGTGTGTGTGTGTGTGCGCGCGCGCGCACATCCCATGAGAATGCTGGTATCCAATAATCACCCAGCCCATGCTCACTAAAGTAGCGCAGGCTAGAGAGAGAGAATGAGCAACACTAAATGATGAGAATGACAGAGGAGTGAGAAAAAGGGGTGAAAGAGAGCGTCCGAGCATGAAAGTAAGGGGGGGTGGGAAGGGGAAGGGAGGGTAACAATACGATGGTTGTTGCCTGACAAAACCCACGCTCTCTCACACGACTGTAGAGGGAGGCAGGGAAAGGGGGAGCAAGAGGGAAAAAACGAGCGACAGAAACAATTCGAGAGTAAAATGACATTGTGTGTGTGTGTGTGTGTGTGTGTGTGTATATTATGAGCTCAGATCTCAGTGAACTCCCCCACGCCTCATCTTTCCCCACCATGAGGAAATTTCTCGGCAGCTCTGGCCCTCTTTGTTGGGTGGAAAGAGGAAATCTCAGAGAGTGCTTCGGCCGCACATCTGCGGCCCGCCGCACGGGGAAGTGAAACTCAGGGTTGACCCACTGTACTCCCCCACGATATGCAGCCCTGGACATGGGGCCCGCACGTACCAGATGGTCGATAGGGTATCACGATCTGATTTACACACCGCTAACAAGACACTTTGAGACACGGAACTCACAAACATGCTCAGCTGTTGCCACACAGACACAAGCAGACAGAAAAGTGCACCCAAGTGCACACACACAGACACACTTTCCTGCCATATGCCCATTACATCACACACAAACACACACACACACACAAACACCATAATGCATGCATTTATCACTTGTCAGAACACAAAAGACACATGTATGAGCACACAAACACACACCTCCCAATGCTAAATTTACAGATAAACACATAAAGATAGGCAAGTGGCAAGTACACACAGAACAACCGACAGTCAGACAGACATGTACATCATCATAAAATGTACACTAGACACTTGTAGACATACACAAAGGGCATGACCAACAAAAGAGTAGAGCTTTGAAACACTATGGGGCACATGACAGAGCAGAAAAAGGCCATGATCAGAGGAACACAACCACACATACATACAGTACTAAACACACACAGAAATATATAACATGCACTGACTTATCGGCAAAGACACACAAAGGAGAATGCCCTTTGCCTTAGACACACACAAACATTGAATTGAACGGAAACAGACCTTTAGGCAAGGGGAGACAACTCCTTTAAACAGAAAGCAAATGCATGACTGTGTGTGTGTGTGTGTGTGTTTGAACACACACAAAAAGGAAGTTGTCCATCCTGTGCTCAAGGTCTCATGCAGTCACAAAGTTATCTGAGCCTCTGTTCACCCAGTGAAGTGATCACGAGTGTTTTCATGCCACGAGCTGTGTTCTGGTCATTTAGGAAGACCAAAGGACCTCAGCAAACGGTCTAAGCTAAGCATATTTACAGTAAACAATGAAATCAATGAATCAATCACTTGTGTATGCACAAACACACACACACACACACACACACACACACACACACACAAAGAGGAAGTTGTCCATCCTGTGCTCAAGGTCTCATGCAGTCACAAAGTCATCTGAGACCCAGTTCAACCCAGTGTCACGATTGTTCACACCACACACACACACACACACACACCCCATCATCATCACCATCTTCTTCTCTATAAAGTTATTGTTTTTTTCATAAGCTACATGTTAATTAACAACATTCCATTCATTAACCTTGATTCCAATTATGTATGTGTAGTACAAATTTCTAAATGTGTCAGCTATGCACACACACACAATTAATCACTATTGACAAGTTTCTTCCTTTGACACAATCATTCAATCAAAGACCTTCCGCTGATGCGAAGGCAACAAACATTGTGACAAGTTTCGGACAAAGAGATCAGAAATGTATTTAAACTGACAGTTTGCATGTTGAATTTGCACGATTCTTTACAATAAACCTCGAGGAATTCTGTCTTTGACAGCACTCATGTGGAGTCGTCTCTGTTAGTTTGTTGGAGTTTATTTTTAGATTACATATGAACACAATAAAGTACTAAGTGCTCGCAACCCAAAGCCTTTAGATGGATGATCATCAAACCCGTTTACTGGCAGATCACTCCACCTACTGTATCACTCTCCAGCATCAGTGTGCATCCTTTAATGACAGACAGAGAGAGAGAGAGAGAGAGAGAGAGAGAGAAAGAGAGACAGACAGACCGAGAGAGAGAGAGAGAGAGAATACAAGAAAGAAATAAAGAAAAGTGCAAAAGAAAAAGAATGAGAGAGAGAGAATGAAAAGGAGAAAGAAAGAAAGATGATAAGTTAGACAGAAAGAAGACGCTTGTCTGCAGATCAGAGGGTTCTGGTAAATTGGGGAGACCAAAAGGGTTCAGGGAATGGTCTCAAACAGGTCTAACTCAACTCCTCACTCACTCCCTCTCTCCCTCCCTCCCTCCCTTACAAGGTATTCACAATTGGACGGACAGATGTCACAAGAAGTACAGACAAATATAGACTTACATAATGACACGTATACAGACAAAGACGCAAACACGCACAGCTGTTTGCACTCAGTAAGTACGGCATCTGGAAGAGGTCTGCAGGGACAGGTGCACATACTCAGGGAACACATATGCTACTGGATCAAGTTCCCCACACACCACTCAGCAGACACAAACACACAAACACACCCACACACACACACTGACACAGAAAAACACGCATTCACACACTAAACAGAAGTATACTAGGCAGTGATTGTGTGCCAGTCGGTCTGTGTCAGTCAGTGTTAGGTGGTCAGAATTACTGTGTACTGGTAAAAAAAGCCAAAAGGGAAGGAGTCTGTGTCTATGTGTGTGTATGATCTGTGTATGGCAGTCTTAGGCTTCAGTTACTCAGCTAGAATGAAAACATTGTGTGTGTGTGTGTGTGTGTGTGTGTGTGTGTGTGTGTGTTTTGTGCACGTCATTGTGAAAAGAGGTAAACTTGAAGCAGGCACACAGCACTTAGGTTCTTGTTTAACCTCTGACCTCCAGAACAGACAGCAGGGTTGAATAAGGCCTAACTTACAGTCTTGGGACTCGTGCAAATAGCGCATAAGATTTCTGCAAACACTCACACTCACACACACACACAAAATCCTCTGAGAGTTCCTCAGGAGCCCACAGAGTCATAGCGGTCTCTTTCAACCTGATAATAAAGTTGAACTCTCCGTCCTTTCCACGAGTTGTCAAAACACAGCAGTGATGAGCAAGTGCTACGGGGTGGGTTTGGGAAGAGTGGGCTGAGGAGAAAAACAGACTGCAACATGAACGATGAAACCCAGGTGGCAGTGACTGAATCACTTCTCCGAGCACCTGTAAATGAGTTACACAGCCGCGCCTTTTGACAGTGGCCGCAAACAGCAGCAAAGGACAGACAAACTTTACTGCGGTGTCACCTATGACTGTCACATATAAAGACAAGTCTGCTCAGTTGCACACCTCTTCACCGGCACGCTTTCATTCATCTTGAAATCGTTCCAATCCTGTTTGTCGGTGGATGCCGCGATGAGTAAGCAGGTTCCGTCTTTCTAACCCAACATACAAATGTCGATTTTAGTGGACAGTCCTGGTTTTTAAAACGGCGATTGTGACACAATTATGTGAAGGTTATGGTTAACGTAGCCTGACCCTAACTCTATAAGCCTACATATTGTTTAGCAGTGTGCATCTTCAGGGACAGGCGCGTTTTCGGGTAAAGCATATAAAAGAGAAAGAGAGTTGGCTGAAAGGGGGGTGTACTAGAGAGATGAAATAGCAATTGTTGTGGGAAAAGGCTGATACCGGAAGGAGTGGAATTAAAATGAAGAGAGAGGGAAGAGAAGGTGTGCCTAATAGAGTTAGTCTTCGGAAATAAAACGGAGGAAATAAAATGTTACAAAGCAAAATCGAATGATGCCATTACAAGGCGTGTGGACTTTTCAAGAGAACAAACATTCTGCATTTACGTCTGAGACCACAATGCTGCCACTCACTCTTAACATCAACCAACAGTTAGGCTATATTTATGTTGTTCTTCACTATCAAACCTATGATATCTGGCAGTTTTCAGGGCAGAAATAATTCTGAGAGAAAGAGGGAGGAAGAGAGAGAAGGAGGGAGAAGACAGTAAAAAAAAAAAAAAAAACACATGTAAATAGAGGGAAAGTGACTGTGTCAAAACAACTCCATGCATTTTCACTCACAGCGGCATGTGTGTGTGTGTGTGTGTGTGTATTCTGGGGGAGCTGGTCTGCACTACTCACTCCCAAGAGAATGAAGGGGTGGCTGAGGGAGGTCTGAAATCACTGAGGAATGCTGCCCCTCAACCAGCACCCTCATCCACTCTAGAATGACATCATTCACCACAGTCCACAGATCACTCTACTCGCTACAACAACACAGCCTCAGCACATAGAAAAAGCCTCTCTCTCTCTCTCTCTCACACACACACACACACACACACACACACACACACACACTCCCTACGTGTAAATCACCACGCACTGGGCCACAGCTGACGCTCACAATCTTTTTCACCCTACTTAAACATCTCGAACACACACAGACACACACACCTCCAAAAGAGCATAGACCTCTGGTGTGCTGCCCCTTTGCTGAGGGAGGTAATCAGTAAAGGCAGAGGGTGTGCTGGGTTGTTAGGGGCTGTGGGAGAAGAGGATCACCCAGCACAGCCTTATGCCCATGCCTCCTCCTCATCAGCCCACAACTCACCCCAGAGGAACCACCAGCACGAACACACCAACCTACCCCACCCGACCCCCCACCACCCCCCAACAAACACACACACACAAAACATGAGTGCAGCGCACACTATGCTCCAGCTCCACCAGAGAAAAGGCACAAGGTGGAAGTGATGACGCCAAGGTCTACTGACGTCATGATGAGAAGGGGATTCTGGGGGATTCTGTGCATCTGTGCATGGCTTTGGAGTGACAATTGGGCTCTTTCAGTCGTTTGGCCCACAGCAGGCCACTGGGTCTGTCGGACGCTCCATTCAGGAGACACAGTCAGTCCGAGGCAGGAGGAGTAGAAGGAGGTGGGAGACAGAATGCCGAGTTAGAATGGGGGTCGACCCCTGGTGATGTCACACAAGCGCTTTAGCACTCCCTCTCGCGCTGCCCCAAGGGATTATGCCAGAATTTGTTCACATTTTCATTTGGCGCCTTTACTCAAATGTACTCCCTTCCATGAGCCCACACACACAGTGATGTGTACACAAACACAAAACACACACACATTGCTTGCCACAGAGGTTTATAGGCTAAGGACTTATCTAGGACTTATCTAATCATGTCTAGTGTGAGCATGAGAAACAATCTCAGAAGCAGCGATCATGAGCAGGGTGAGTAAGGGTGTGGGTGGGTGTGTGTGTGTGTGTGTGTGATGATGAAGCCCCACAAATCGTGTTCCTGTTTCCCATATGCAAAATGTTCTCCTAGGGTTAGAAAAAAAAGAAAGAAAAGATAGAAAAAAGAAAAAGAATAAAAAAAAGAGAGAAAGAAAGAGAAAAAAAGAAAGAAAGCTGGAAAGTTGCTACAGTGCTAGATGAGACAGTACTGGCTCAGCAAGGAACCTGGAACACACTTTTATGATGAAAGGTGGGTGGTGTGTGTATGTATTTGGGGGGGTTTACATGTCTGGGACACTGTATGTTACTGCTGCATTTGTCTATAGTTTAGTCTAGTGTACTAACTGACCCCAGCAGGATGTGGAGGAAGAGGGAGAGACACAAGCACAGGGCAGATACATCCTCTCCTCCTTCTCTCTTCATTTTCAATTCCACTTATTCATCATCATCTCTCCATAGTAAATCTCCCTTTATTTAGTATATAGTATACTTTTCTTCTAGTCCCAAACCCCAAAACACACAAACACAACACACACACTTTCTTTAGTTTTTCCATTACCCTCCTCTCCCATCTACCCCTGTGGGCAGGATCAGCATGTGTTGGTCTTCAACACCACTCTGCCTGGCGCATCTACCCCATACAGATCTTGTGTCCTCACGGATTGTAATCAGTATTACCCCATTACCCACTTAGATTAATGACCACTTGTTTTTGAACTGTGCAGTAATAAATTAGTTACTGACTAATTGACACGTTACAAGATTCTTTTGAGGATCACTGTACTCCATATGCTTTCTAGTCGCTCCTCTTTCTCCTGTTCATCTCTCTACTGCTTCACCTCACTCTCTCTCTCTCTCTCTCTCTCCACTCTTTAAGCAACCACATCCCTTTCCTTCTATCTCTACCCCTCCCCCCTGTTTACCTCTCTTGCCCTTTTTTCTTTCTACCTTTCCCTTCTCTTGCTATCTTCTTCCTTCCCCTCCATCTTGTTTCCTCTTAGGCCTCCCAGTGGTCTGGCCATCTTCGCTGTCTGCGCTGACAGGCACTATCTGCTGCCCGAGCAAACAGGTCGCCGCCCGCGTTTGAAGAGCTCGCTTGCTCAGACCGGGGTGCCATGTGCGGCTCTTAAGAGGCCTTGTCTAAACCGATTCCGCTCGCTGTAACCGAGCTCTCGTCCCGTTTATCTGCACCGCCTAAAAATAGACCACCACCGCTGCCTCCGCCGCCACGGACCGCTTTGGTTTTGGTGTGCAGTTGGGAGATTTAGCACTCGGTGATCGGGTTCAACTACACAAGAACTGTGGTCGAGTTTTCCAGACCTTTCTAAGCAGTGAACTCAAAGAGGGGCTTTATTGTTTTGATGAGAGTCAGAAGTAACCTTTTTCTCGGCACATCTCTGTGAAATGCTTGAAGACTCAGCGGTGTGCCGTTTTTAGCAGGACGGTGTGTATTTCCAGCTCGGAATTCCAAGGAGAGCCAAAGAAATGGCCCTGGATTTGAAACCTGCAATTCCGAACAGAATTGCATTTCTGTTCCTGAGGTCAAGCCCCAAGTCACCCAGAACATTCTTCACTATCATTTCATCCCATTTCCCTTCTGTCTAGTACTTTTCTTTTTGTCTTCATTATTTTTCTAACAAAAGCCACTCTGACTAAAATAACAAACATAGTAATGCCACTGCATGTCCTTTTTCTGACATCACATTGATTTTGCTTACAGTGATTCCTTGGGGAAATATGAACAAGACACAAGCAAGAATCACACAAATTCAAATTCAACGACTCTACCTGACCATAAATACAGTAGATGCATCCAATTCATCAGAAAACTGCAGAGACTTTTACAATTGATTTCAGTGTTTAAAAGCCAATGCATTTCACCCTCAATACACACACACACACACACACACACACACACACACACACACAGGTCTCTGTACTGGAGGTGACGTTTTTAGAGACAGTCTCTCAAGGCCGCAGTCTACACACTCGTTAAAGAAGAGTCACCACAGAGTCAGCACAAATCATACTAGTATTAACACTCATGTATGACACACAGCTGAGTGTCAATATGATCAATGCTTGACAACTGTATGACAAAGATCATAAAATAAATATTTTGTGCACTCCACCTAATATTAAAAATAAGAAACAATAAGCTGACAACACAGTAATCACTACTGCTTCAGTACTGTGTAATAAGAACCATGGTCCAAAATTTTGTTTCCATCATCATAAACTTGGAGGGGGGCTTGATTGTCTGGCAATAGAGTTGGCAAGTAACCCAGAAGCCTGTAGTTTTTCATGTTAGCATTTAACGACATCCGGTTCCTAAGGTTTTTCCCCTATGGGAAATCCAATGTTAATTTTGCAACCTCGTCTCAAATAACCAGAGCTACACAAAACCGCGCTCGACGACATGTCATCCCTTTTCAAACAAGTCGATATTGTGCAGTCTTTTAAAACAAGCTTTGTGAAATATTTACCAATTGTTGACCGTTGTAATAGTTGCAAACTACACTGAATCATTGTACATACAGAACATATTGTATTTTAAATCATTTTACTGTCTTTTTTGAAAATGACGTCAAAGGTAAGAGACAACTCCATGTAGTCCTTAATTTTTTGCTGTTAGCAGAGGGATAGCAACATTCATTTATTATAGCTACAATGCGTCTAAAAAACACTCAGACGATGTTGCTACTCATTTTATTGAAAAACGAATGCCTAGGTCATACACTGCCATATTATATGTTGTTTTGTTATTTGAGCCATTCATTTTCCCATAAGGGTTTTCGCCTAGGAACCGGAAGTAGGAAAATGCTAACCCGCAGCATACAGAATGACGTGGTTCACTTGCCAAATCTATATAGAGGTAAAGCAGAGCAATGCTGAGCCACATGGTTTAGAGTTCCAGTGTTAGTTTCCCCATCACAGGGCCCATTTCCACACCCGCCTCATCTGAACTCCAGGAGGTCACCGTTACCGCTGGCAACCCCCCGAGGGAGTCAGTGACTCAGTCTAGGTGGATTCCAGCGCGGCAGGTCAAACACAGTGCACCTGGTGCGCAGGTTGTTTACACGTCCCCGACCAACAGGTCAAGCCAGGGTGAGGAAGCTAGCATGGAGGTGGCTAGTGCTGACAGACAGGGCTGGGGGAATTGAACACAGTAGAGTTGGGGAGATTCTTGGGCTCAAAATAATACAGGATGCGGGCTTGTTTTTGTGAAAGTCAAATAGTGGACAAGCCTACTCGAAAGTCAGCTGCAAGTCTTCACTCTCAGAATATGTTTTAGTACTAATACTCCTTCTGCAACCCCACCCCCCACCCCCATACACACACACAGAGACACACACAAATAGACTCAAAGACAGGGTCACTATTATGCAATACATTAGCCTAATCTGTACCAGTCCACCTGACAGCTTGTACATAGTCATTCAAACAAACTGTCTCTCACCTTATACTGAGTCAGAATGCACTGGGAGTGCAAAACTGAGTCAAAAAGTCTTCAAACAAAACCCCTAAATCAAACTATACAATAATACAAGACTATACAAGAGCATTGGAGAGTATGTGAGAGTATACTCTAGAAGAGAGTAGGCTATACTATTATATTCTTAAGTACACTCTCACAATTTTCTGCTAGAGTATTCTAAACTCTCTGTGTTGTTGCCCATGAGAACAATAGTCACCCTTATCTCAATGCACAGCTGGTAACTGGTCATTCAGTTACCATTACCTCTCACTGAGACTAACCGGGCCTGCAAACGACCCCCATGCATTCCACTGCCGTCCAATGTAGAGCATTCCTGAGCTCAAAAACACATTAAGCTTCAGCGTGGCCTAAATAATTTCAGTCGCTTCTCATTAGCAATTTCAGTCGCTTCTCATTAGACATGTGTGGCGTTTCTGTGTGTGTGTGTGTGTGTGTGTGTGTGTGTGTGTGTGAGGGGGAGGTGGATGGGGTTGATGACAAGGCCCTTAGTGTTGAGGGATCCCTGTGATAACTTGTGGCAGGGCAGGACTGTGGGGGGATGGGATGTGATGGAATGACAATGGCAAAAGGGAGATACTGAACAATGGGAGTCTACTGTATGGGTCTATGCGGTCAGCACAACACAGCACAGCACAGCACGAATGCCTGCAATCCTGCAACAACAACAGACACAAAGTAGTCTAAACTTCATGGCAGACAAACTAGTCCGGAGTCTGCAGACACCAACTGGTTTGACGTGAAGGAAAACCCAGCGGTGGAATAAAATCCTTAACCAGAACCCTAATGTAGAACCCTGCCATTTTTATTATTTTGAAATGCTCTAAAATGTTAGAAAGGATTGCACAAATACTTGTTACATAGGTTACTTTATAAATGCTTTTTTCATCTTTTACTCATGGATATTTGTAAATTTGCAGATTTAGAGTGATTTAACTCTGGGTAGACTTTTACATAGATTGATGTTCACTGACAGGAGCACTTTACCAAGACGGTGGCTCCATTGCCAAATTCGCTCCAATAGATGGCCGTTTTCAACGCAACTTCTAGTGTTTGTACCCACCAGATAACCTTAGAGTGGAACCCTAAAGCAGAACCCTAGTGAAGAAATTCAAGTCCTCTTTCTGTCTGATTAGTGAGCCGAGAGTCCAGCTGGTTGGCTGGGTAGTAGTGCTGGCTGGCACAGACACCAGGCTCATAGACGCCACAGCAGGGTGACGGGTGACCCTCCACTCCAGCCAAACAGCCTGGGTGTTTACAAAGGTGTCAAACAGACCGTCATTGCCACAGCAACAGCGGCAACACTGCCAAATCTGCACCGCTGAGAACAGAGAAGGCACTTTCATCCTGCCAATCGAAGCCACTGGCGGACTTTATAGAGGCAAAGTACGACGAAACGGTCAAGGTGACTTGAGTTGTGGCAGTAGACTCAAACGAGTGTGGAGGACAGGAACTTGCCATGCACACCTGTTACTGCTAGTATCCATTGGAATCTTGAACATTCTGCCAAGAGGTGAAACAGTGCGAGCGTACGTTTTGCAGTGCATTAAGTTTTGGCACTGACAGAGCACAATCGAGAGAAAAGAACATTAGTCAGAGAGGGCAGAAGCAGTTAGTAATGATCTGTGCTATAGCTGCCAAGCCAGAAGAGGTTTGGTGCTAAAAGCAGACGCAAAAGGTATACTATATGCTCATGTGTAAATAAGCCTCTGACGGTTAGCAGAGCCCCGTTAGCACCCCCCTGCAGCTCCACAGGTGCTTCACAAACTGTGGCCAATGCAATAAACCACAGCCTCTAGGGATTTCCTCCCAAAACGGATACGTCTGGATAGAGGCTGGAGTAACAGGACTGACTGGTCTCTTAGGCCCTGCTGTAGGGAAAAAGATTTCTAAAAACAGCAACAGGAGAAGAGGAAGGCAAAAAAAGACGGAGAATGAGTAAGTGTAAAGCAGGTGAGAATGACTGCAAGAGAAAAAATTCGGAGACAGTAAGCGTAAAGGCTGAATTATACTTCTGCGTCGGAGCGATGCAGACAACTTCGCTTAAACCTTCGCCAACGTTTTTGATTTGTACTTCTGTGAGTCACTGCAACGCATAGCAATTCACAGCCACAACACAAAGGGGCGTTGGGTCTTTATTGGATTATTTATCGAACTTTTTGCTCTGGTGGAGTGTTGTTGCCATACAGCAGTTGCGTGATAATTAAAGCCATGCAAATAAATAAGGTCATTGTTCAGAAAAATTGGAGTAGCAGCACTACACTTGTAAGTTATAGATACATAGAACAAAATGCGAAGGAAAACTACGAACTTATCAAATACTGTTTGCACAAACTGTAAGCACGGGGTGCCACGTGTGTTTACAATGGATTAGCTTGCTAGCTATTGCAATAAACAAATACTTATGTGAAAGTATGAGAAGATATTTGTCTTAAATTCAAAATTAGACTCCAAAATTATATCCAAAGTTTAGACAGACCAATCACAGCCCTCGACGTCTGCGTTGTCTGTGTACTCTGTCTGCGTCTGCGTGTAGTCTCTGTCTGCGCATAGTTAAAATTTCGGAGAGGTGCACTGCGTCGCTGCGACGGAGAAGTATAAATCCAGCTTAAGCGTGCTGTGCTCCTTGGGGATGGGTATGTGTGTGTGCGCGTGCCTGTGTGTGTTTTCAGGTGACCTGTTCAAGTGTTCTAGCCACCCTGTGGCAGGAGCTTTTGGACGCAGTTCTGTCAGACAGCCGGGATGAACGACTTCCTTTTCAGCAAAGGCAGAGCGTAAGAAAAAGTGAGCTTGTGCGCATGTGCCAGTCGGGTGAGAGAGGGAGTGAGAGACTAGTAGACTTGACTGTCCCAGTTTCCCCCTGGTTGCAGCTCATTAGGGTCTCACACACACACACACACACACACACACACACACACAGCTCGTCCCGCTTTCTCTCCCATCACACACACATAGGCCTGTGGCTCTCGAATTGTGCCATCATTCGCAAGCTGCCGATTTTGGTCTAACAATGTAACAATGCTTTGTGTGTGTGTACGCGTGTGTACATATTTAAAAGTCATTCTTGCATTTTTGCAGAAGAGACCACAACGGAGTCCACTGAAGTTCTTTCAGGCCATTCCCTAAACATGCCATGCCACACACACACACACACACACACACACGGTCCTGAAAGTACAGGCGGGGGAGAGGGGTGCACTGAGATTGGCAAGAAAGCAAAGCAAAGTGTGGGACCACGTGAGGTCAGATGGTTACATCATGAGGTCAACCATGCAGATGAGCACACACACACACACACACACACACACACACACACGCATGCAATCATGTCTGAATGTGACTCCTTGGAGTAAACAAACTACAACACAGTGCTTGCTTTGACCAAGATCTTTGTTGTCAACATGACAATCTGACCACTAATGATGTCTAGAACAAACACCCACTGTAGGCAAAGAGGATATTGCACACTCTGTGAAACTCTGCCCACCCAGGCTCATCTTACTAGAGACACTCATTGCTCTTAATGCAACTCAGATAATTCAATTCAATTTTATTTATATAGCGCATTTTTACAAAAGGCATGTCTCAAGGCGCTTAACTCAAAAGAGGCCCAATCAGCAACACATCTCCCTCAGAAAACAACCACTGATTAACACACCATTTCACTCAGCAGATTACTTGCATAACTTCTCCACACACACACACACACACACTCTCTCTCTCTGCAGCAGGATGTGGCACTTTTAAGTATAAATATCCAACCAAAGGTTTCCACCCCACTGACACACAAAACAAACAACTCTGCCACATGTGCCTAAACATCACTACCACTTTTGAACAAACGAAAACAAAACAAAGTAAACAAGAGACAGTGTTAGTAAAAAGAACATTGCCTGGCATGATAATAACCATCAGTTTGGCTACTAAAAAAAGACCTTCAGTAACAACTGTAACATCTGTAACAACCTCATCATAGAACACTACTAACACCTGACATCATAATAACAATAGCAACAATGTTAGTTGCTGTAGCAGCACTATGAGTTGCTGACACACTCTCACTTATCACAACACCTCCATGAGCTACCTTTACACCTGTCCCTTACGCAAGCAACATGCTACTGCGGGTTACCTTTACTCTCATTGGTGATGGGTCAGCCGTGTTTGTGCATAAATATCAGCGCTGGCCACAGGGTTAAGGGCAAAGGAGTAGATCATTTACAGCCGGGATGGCGAGTGTGTCAGGCGCCCCGAGCGGCTCTGGCCCAGATCTGGGCCACTGCTGCCTGGCTGCCCGCGCTCAGCTGTCATCCTGGGGTCAGCGCGAGGTTGGGCAAACACAAGCATGTCACCTTTTCAAATCGCTATTTCATTTGCTCTGTGTACAAGGTTGCGCTTGCAAAACGGCAAAACAAAAAAAATAAAACAAAAAAAACGTCCGATACAATGTACAAGAACACTGAACTTCCAGTTGCCAATTCAATCGAAGCATTTTAAAATGTTCAAACATGCAAGTGTAAGAGTCTACAGTAAATGTGCCACTTGCAAAATCTGAAAGCACCACATTACAGGTAGGTGAAGTGAAAAATGAAGGTGAAGGTGAAATATGGAGTTTCTGCTTAGGACTCACACACACACACACATAGAATTCCGTAGGCTTTGTTAGGCATAAATCCCATCCTAAAAAGTTGAAGTATTTATTCATTTCATAAAGCGCCACTGACGAAGGCTGAGCAGACGCAAGAAACAGCTGGACAGTTGTGTGTGTGTGTCTGTTTGTGACGGATGGACTGATGGACTGTCGGACAGATAGACACACAAATGGAGACATGTCTGTAAGTGCCTGTGTGTGATGATGGGAGGCATCTATATGTGTTTAGCCTACTGGGAAGGTTTTGGGTTTTGGGGGGGGTAATCTGACAACAATGGTGCTAAGATTGTGTTGAACTCCATCTGCAGCCTGTGAAACAAATATTAAGGTCATCAACTGGGTCCCAGCAGATCCTCACAGACACACACACGTACACACATATGCATGCATGCATGCATATACACACACACACACACACACAGCAGCTAAAGCAGTGGCAGCATCTGCAGCATAAGCTTCTGCAGCCTGCTGTTACCCAGGCCAGAATCCACCAATGTGCCAACTGCCAACATTAGTAATTTAGGAGCTGTGGCTGCAACAGTGTTTACAGTTATCCAAATTCATACGAGTCTGGATCCACGCAGAGGGATACTTTCCCAGCGGGGACTCCTGTTTTATTAGAGAGAGAGAGAGAGAGAGAGAGAGAGAGAGAGAGAGAGAGAGAGAGACTCTAAGCTATGACGTATTCAACTAGACACTCATACACAATATGGCACACTAACTTGACCATCAAACAACAGAGAGACTGAGAGACAAAGAGAGAATGACAGAGAGAAGGAGAGCTAGAGCGAGAGCAAGTAAAAGGTGATGACTGACACAAACAGGTCATATAGTGTTCAGTTTGGAGTGGCTATAGATATCAGTTTGCCATCATCATCGCGTGTGTGTGCGTGTGTTTTGGGGGTGTATAGGGAATGCATTTTGTATAAGATGCAAGAGTGTGCAAGAGTGTATGCAAATGAGAAAGTGTGTGTGTGTGTGTGTTTGTTTGTGTGTGTGTGCCTGCCTGCCTGCTCAATCAAGGTCAAACTCCAAGAGCACAGTCCAACTTCTCTGCAGCTCGCCCCCGCGCGTACACACACACAAACACACACAGTCCTGTTCTGTAAAAAAAAAAAAAAAAATACTAAACAACTCCAGCTGAAAAGAAGACACACACAGCTCTGGCAGAGGCCAGTACACAGGCTAACAGGACACAGATATATGGAGAAGAATGAGAGGTGCTCATCAGTTTATATTTGGGTGTCCAGAAACAAATGAATGTCAAAAGTCTAATTCTCAAATGCCAAATAAAACAAATGAATCTCAAATGTTTAACACTTCGGAGACTGTGGTGTGTGACAAAACAACCCCTCCCATACCCCTGATTGCTAGACACACACAGACAGTGACTCCTTGTCTTCCGTCTCACACCTACCCTATTCTCTGATCACTACTGCTTCCAGTTCAAGACCTCATGAGTCTGTACACACAGGTCAGAGATGGTAGTGATGCATCCATGTCCATGTGAATCTCAGACTCAGATGCGTCTGCCTTTACATAAGAGAGAGTACCAACACAGTTCACTCGCACAAAGCTCGCTAAACACACAGATACACACACACACGCACACAATTCTAGATAATGGGAATGAGAGACAATGTGCGTACAAGTATGTGTGTGCTCAGTCAGGCCTGTGTGACATGCACACGCACACGCACGCAACATACACACACACACACCCCAGGCCTGTGTCATGAGTGCAGGTTGTGCGGGGACTGGCTGGGCTGAAATGGGCTGCGTGGTGATGTACTGGGTCGGGCCGTACCAGCAGAATTCCTCTCAGGCTGGCTTACTGGAACAGCCCAACAAAAGGCACAACACAATTCCACCATTCACAACCCCCTCCTTCCAGCCACACAGAACACAGGGGGAGAGAGAGAGAGAGAGAGAGAGA
>JAGFZM010000414.1:0-38152 GCA_017657215.1 Limnothrissa miodon | reverse complement strand
GTGTGTGTGTGTGTGTGTGTGTGTGTGTGTGTGTGTGTGTGTGTGTGCGCGCGCGCGCATCACTGGGCTCACAGATGCATCCTATCACACACTCCCATGCTTTTCCATGCCCTTGTCTTGGACCTTAGATGTGTGGCCATCTCCATCAGACCCCTCTTCCAGTCGCATCCATGCAGTGACAGCAAGGAGGAACTGCCTTCCTGACACGTCCCTGACACCCTGACACAACGGAAACATTCCAGGACAGCCACTATCCTACAGGGTATAGTCAATCTTGATAGAACTTGCTGTCAGTTTGGCCCCGGGTCCTGCCTTGGGTTTTTTGAGGCTCGTTGAAGACATTTCTAGCCTCAATTCATTACCTTTTAGATATATTTTCTATGTGGTCATTTGCCTATGTGCATATCTATCTAGCTATCCAATGTAAATCAATTCAATTGATTTGTTCTAATTGATTGATTTAAACTGGTCTGGGATACACATTTTGGTCACCTCTAGTTCCGTTAATGCTGCTTTTAGATAGATAGATAGATAGATACTTTATTGATCCCCAAGGGGAAATTCAAGGTCCCAGCAGCTTAAAAAAAAAAAAATCACACACAACATATACTACAGTTACTAAAAATAACAATAAGATACAAATACTATGGGTAGAGATGCGCATGAATGTACTGAGGTACAGTATGGGGTGTGTGTCAAGGTAGTTGTGCAAATGAGTCCAGTAGTGCAATAGTGCAAGGTTAAAAATCTTTTGACCAGCAATAAATATGTGCATATGTAAAATGGACAATAAAAATATCAGCATAGCAATTTAACAGTTCTAGTATAAGTATATTGACAATAAGATAAAAATAAAAATAGCTTAGTAATATAAAATTACAGCGTGAGTGCAAGGATAAGTCTCTATAAGTCATATACAGGTTCATGCATCAATCAAGTATGCAGGTCAAGTATGAAGTTACAGTGTGAGGAGGAGTTGTGCATGTGGGCTAATGTAGCCAGTAGGGTCCCTAGTCAGTGTCAACAATACCAGAGAATTTTCAATATGGGGAGAATGTTCACTCTCAGAATCCTTCCGGGTAGAACTGCAACAAGAAGGAGCTCCCGAGCAAGGGATTAATGAATGGGTGGCAATGGAGCTGCATCCTCCAATACCACATTTCTCTTTATATAAATTTTTTTCTCCTAAAATTGCATTAATGCATGCGATGCAGGATAACTTGACTTGACAATTAGTTGACCAATACAATTTTTAATATGTGTTGTTATTCCTAAAAACCCTTTTAAAGTTTACATGTCACGTGACACAAAAGCGAACCACTTTACAGCAATCGCTATTTTCTGCCTCTGTGACAGTCGGCAGCTGGTGCCAGGTTCAGCTCATGACATTCGTAATCAGTCGTGATTTCTCGCTGACCAACCAGCATCCATGAGCTAAATGCTAGCATGTTACACGGAAAGCGGCCCATTCTATGACAAGCAGAAAGCACATGAGAGACTTTTTATTTCATTTCTATTGTAAATCTGTACTCAGGTAGCTACTACCACAACGTATATTAAGAAATTAAGTTGTCAACTGTGACAACAATTAGTTTTAGCCGCTTAGCTCCATAGGCCACAATTCATTTTTCACTTGCTCGACAGCAAAACTAGCAGAATTTCAACAGATTGCAGGCAAAATACGGTACAATGGAGTTAATAGAGAGTGGACCGGCTCCCCGTGGACGGGCTTTGACAATACACAGTATTCTAGAAAAATGTCTTGTAAGTGTATAAGAGTGTTCAGGAGCAGATAGACTATGCAGAGAAGTCCAACTCTCCTTTTCCTTTCAGTGAAGCATTGTAGAGTTGTATGGCCCTGGGTACAAATGACTTCCTAAGTCTGTCTGTTGTGCATGTCAGGGAGTGTAGTTTCCAGCTGATCAAGCTCTTCTGCTGCATGATAGTGCTGTGTTTAAGGAACTGCCGCCACAATAACATTTCGCTCCAAGACCCCCTCTGACAAGCCATCTCTCTGCCTTCCTCTATTGTCCCTGCTTTGTGCAGGCAGCCGATTGTTCGTTTTCAGCCGCACCCAGGTGTCATTTATTTAGTTAATTAAAGTAAACATGTAGCCAAGGCCTTAGGCCATGTTTACACGTATTTAAGTAAAATTAAACAGACATTCAGATATTCATGATCTGTTTGGGCCTCTTCTGTACACATAAACAGAATTTTATTTCAAGGCTGAAGTAGGCCCATGAAGTAGCAACAAACATTAAATTTTAAGACATGGCAAAACCTGTAACCCCCAACTACACACACACACACACACACAATAAAAAAAGCAAGTGAGGCTCTACAAACTACTTCTGATGCAAACTCTGATGCAAACACGGATGCCAAATAAGAGCAGAGACACAAAGCCGTTAGACAAAAGTGTGGCACGGTGGTGGTTGGAAAATAGGGTTTGTTATCATTTTCTCTTACTGAGGCTCTTACTCATGAACATTAAGTCGACACTAGAAAACAAGAACACAGTCATGACAGAAGAAAAAAGAGAATGTCCATCATTGACACTATATATTGCCTTCTAGAAGCCAAACTTATTGTTCCATTCAAGAAATATTTTGGACCCCCACACAAAGGGGGTCATGAAAACAGATTATGAAGTGATTTTGTTTAACTGACAGACACTTAATTTTGGGAGTATGTGAGTTTCTACAGATTTTGAAGTTCTGTCATCCGTTTTGCCATGTCTGGACAGTTCATGCCATGCCAATCATACTGTGAAAGAAGCATATATTTAGGTCTGTTGTGCAAGAAGTGGCCATCTCTAATGTATCTGAAAAACACTCTTTATCACCTCGGCCATATGCTAACACAACAAATCCCACATAAAAACACAGTGTGCCAACAGACACAGATTCAGCCAATCAGAACAAGACTGGCAGGTTCTGTTGTTCCATGTTGTTGTTGTGACCAGTGACGCAGGAAATTTTTCAGCCAAGAGCGAAGCAGTCAAACCTGTTGGAGTAGGTTTGTGTGCAGTTAAACCTGCCTAGTAACGACAGACCACAGCAGAGTTAATTCAGAGTTGCCTCAGGTTAAATTCAGCCAGCAAGCGAAGTAGCCAATAGCTAGGCTAAGGTGATACATACTTCATGATGCTAGTTATATTTGAGAGAAAAATCCAATCAAATTCCACCCTTTGCTTTCAAAACAATATGCTTATTGGCATAAATTTTGTTTGGCTCAGGTGTAAAGTCTTTTATTTGCCATGTGCCAGACCAGTGTGTTGAACATTGCTTTGGGGGGAGGGAGGGAGAGAGAGAGAGAGAGAGAGAGAGAGAGAGAGAGAGAGAGAGAGAGTGTGTGTGAGAGAGAGAGTGTGTGTGTGAGAGAGAGAGTGTGTGTGTGTGAGAGAGAGAGAGAGAGAGAGAGAGAGAGAGAGAGAGAGACTGCTTAACCTAGTGTGTGTTATAAACATCCCACTTCATCTGACCACATGAGTATGCCCATAAAATAACATATTTTCTTTACAGTTTTTTGCATAGCTATCCAAGAGTGGGTCAACCCTGGTTTGAAGCACAGTGCACAGGCTTGCATTTAGAACCTAAAGCCCACACTGCCAAAACTGCCAAAGACAGAACAGATATCTGCTGCATCGGCCTTCCGCACATTCAGAACAACTAGATCCACAAACACATTCCAATCACAAACATGAGCACACTTGTCCTTTCAGTGTGCATGGAGTAATATTTAGTTATGTCACATCTCTTTTCTTTCATTAAATTTTAATGCACAACTGGAACTGGAGTTAGAGAGCTTGTTTGTGTACGCCTGCGGTCGCAGGTCCCTCACAACTTTAAGAGGGGTCTCTGCTATCTAACAAGAGGCAAGACTGACATTAAGCCACTTGTGGGTCATTTTGACTGAGTATGCATCTGAAGGAAATCAATTTGTGTTGGTGTTACTAAATGAGCCAGTTCAGGTACAATTAACCACTGAACTGTCAGCTGGGACACCCACAAAAATGTGCTGCAATGACTGCAAAAAGGGCTAGGTTTTCCCCGTTTTGGTTAGCAGAATTCTGTCATTTTAAGGGTCAATAACGTTACGAGTAACTGGTCACCTGAGGAGTCTTGTGGTATATTAATCTAAGTTATGGAAACATCCAATCACCTCTGGACGCGTCTGTCGAGATAACAGCTGATAGGCAAAATAGGCTGATTTTTTTTATAACGGACTCAAAAGAGTAGACAGAGTAACGTTAACATCTACTAATTAAGCCTAATGACATTCTTCATTGTTAATTGTCGCAGCTGCATTTTGCCTTACCTGTCCATTCCAAAAACTGGACTAACGTTAACACATATTTTGCAGGGGTTCGGGGCAACACATCGCGAAAGTGATATGAATGCAAACATACCTTCTGCAATTAGTTCATCCACGGTGACCTGATATCGGCCGACTGCAAACACCTTCCCGATGTAGTTGGTTACTCCTGTGCCCCCTCCTGACCCAGAGCCGCCTCCTAGTCCGCCGCTCTCCGACTTTGGCATTCGAGAAAACTTCTTCATTCTTGATTCTGATATGATTGTGTTCTTTTGAGGCTGCTAGTGACAGTACCGAGACGCAGAGAAATGTTCAAACTTGCTCAGCTACCTTCTCATCTCCAGTCTTTGTCCTGCATTCTCTTTGCGACCGACTTTATGTGGTGCCGTAGACTTCAGTCACTTGAATGTCATGACAGAGACTATAAAATACGTTGCCAGCCACCAACCAATGAATTATTGTCCTAGATGCTCACAATACGAACAGATTTTGGAAAAGAAATCCCGTTATCGAAGGTGCTATCTGCTACACGATGTGCTAGATAATGTCCACCACGCTGTCGATTGTAACCTAGCAAGCTAGCTCAGTGTTATTGCCGTTATGGCTAGCAAGAAGACATGCAGACGTTTTACAACGACCTAGCTGACTAGCCACCCTGCTACTCAGGGTGCGACAAACGCATTAAAAGGCATGCGGCTCAGGCAATCCCTTAAATAAGCCAACGTATAACCACCACTATTTGCAACCCACCCGCAGGTAAAGGACTCTGCGACAGGGGGTGTGTTACAAGGCTACGCTGGTTAGCTGGCGGCTAGAAACTCCAAAATACTGCCTGCCGCGAGTCAAGGAAACACCTCCCTCCTGCCCCACGACTTCTCCACTTCCCCTTTAGTTAGCCTGCTAGTAAGCTAGTCAGTTTACTGGTTTTATCTGCAGTATCCCACAGCAAAGACAACTATTATGATGATACAGCTTTTGAAACAACGCACGCATTAAAAAAACTTTTCTTTGTAACCTGCACCAACAGATTTGGCCTCCCAATCAAACGCGCGTTTAGCTTGTCTACCTCGTTTAACTTCGAACTCTCGTGATCGTAGATAAGTGGGAGGTCTGCTGTCTCCAGTGACAGACTCGACAGGAAAAAAGATGCTAATAGTCACAGTTGTGTGAAATGGTCTTCTTTGATCACGTAACGTTACATTTACTAATACCCCCCCCCCCCTTACGCATACAAGAGGAACAAAAAATAGCCTAACCAATCATTTCTTTATTTAATTTTTTAAATTAACACCAGACCTATGCCAATCTTAGGTTTATTATTCCAAATGAGAATTTTGTGTCGTCTACATACATTTGACCCCATCCCGCGCATACAGACAAGGACCTATCAGAGGTGGGATATGTCTCTCGTTAGTTTTTCATGAGGCTAGACCACACATTAGTGGCCTCGTTCAATATTTTGGAGAAACAAGTTCCATTAGTGACAGAAACTTTCGCTAAACGCTTGGTATCTTTTCTTACATAATTAAAAGAAACGACAAGACAGTAGCTTATTTGTTTTTAATTGTTCTAATCTATAATCTATAATTAAATATGATGCCATTAGTACAAATCCGGATTAAAACAAATTACTAGCCTCTCTGAATCTGTTGTGATTTGATGCTTGTATCTGCTTGATAAGGTCAGGGGCACAATGATCCAACAGCGAACTCACGTGGCCGAATAGTATACTTATATAGTCCAATGTCAACACCAGCATGGCTACTGTTACAGTAGCACACTTCTCTCTGTTCAAGCATATACATATAGGGCTATAGCATAAATATAAAAACGCATCATAACATAAAAAAGGGAAACGTGTTTTAAAGAGGGAATCAGACATCTCCCTCAATATATTTTAAGTATAGCCTAGGACACTCGCCTGTATAAATTTGGTCACTGCATTTATTCCAATAGTGAATTTATCCCATAAATGAATTAAATACACAAGATTTTGGAAGACCTACACAGCTCCCGCTGCCTCAAAAATCCCATAACATCATACAGGACACCTCACACCCTTGACACTCCCTGTTCGAACTGCTGCCTTCAGGTAAACGGTATAGAGCAATACATACAAGGACAAATAGACTCAAACACAGTTCTTACCCAATTGCAATAACATGTCTTAATGCTACTAAAAGTAGATAATGGTCACCTGACTGCCTCTTGAATTAAGCACAGACTGAATGCTTGATTATAAGACATACAACAGAATACAATATATGAATACTATTATACATACATTCTCTGCTATTTGCTGCTCTTATTCATCTCCTTTTTCTGCCTCCATGCCATAACCACCATGCTGAGAGACATCCCTGCCTTCCACCGCTTGACTCTGCGCGTCGCACATCCTGGATGGTGCTCAACCACTCTTCCTGATGATGCCACCCTGCTGAGGGGCTGACCCCCCATCATTTGATCCAGCGGCACTCCGAAATGACTGCTTAATCCAGCATTCCTGACCTCCAGCCACCAACTATACAGACAACCCTGACATGGACTATTTCACACCATAATCTTATTATGATGTGCGAGAGACGGATCCCGAGCCTTCCACTGCCTAATCCAGAACCTAATGTGCCATGAAGGAGAGCCTTTTACGGATCCCGGGTACAGCAAGAGGGCAGCCTTCCTCTGCCTGATCCAGCATCTTTGACCTCCAGCCACCAGCTCTACAGACAACCCTGACATGAACTATTTCACACCATAATCTTCTGATCATGTGCAAGAGACGGATCCCGAGCCTTCCACTGCCTAATCCAGAATCTCTGGCCTCCAGCCACCAGCTCCACAGACAACCTTGACATGACTATATTCACTAGCCTGGCTTGCGCGACAAAGCTCATGGGAGCTTAGTCTGGCCATCCTACAGTACTAAACGTCTTCTGGGAGGCGGGCTTAACCTGCGTCCATATACTACTTGATGAATCTACAACCAATCAGACCACTCATTCCGATGATGTATGCATAAGCTCGTTTCTCATTGGTGCCCACAGATTTGGGACAAATAATTCCTCTGAAACGGCAGCCTGGCCAGACTGACTTGCTCGCGAAATTGAATGTAGCGTCACAGGAAGTATGGGCCATATATTGCTTGCTTGGGTGCCATATACCTTGCTTGGGTGTATTTACTGTATTAGCACTTAAGTATTTATTATATTATTTTATGTGCCGTCTTATTTGCAAACCAAAGAGAAGCCAGAAATCATAATTTTTGACCATTATGGTTACTGACAAGCAGGTTAAATTCAATTTCGGTTGCGCAAATTTTGCCAATTCAATTTCTGTTTCATTCACTTTTAATTTTATTTCCTCCAATTTGGTGTTTCAGATCCTACAGTTGTAATAACCACAGAATCTATGCTAGAGGCAGGACACTCAACTTATTTATTTAAGTGAAAAACCAGGTAACTTTGCTAACTTAACCTAAAATATTGACTAGTGTACCTATGTGTTTATGATGTCTATGTTATAGGCTCTATGCATATACAATTGTAAAGTAGCTCAAACACCGCTGAGCCTTTAGAGCTATTAGAGCCTGGCTTTCATAAAACAGACGTATTTTACAGTGTCACAGGAGAATAATAGGTCATGAAAAGACATTATCTTTATGGTAAAAAAAAAAACTGTATTTACAAACCACATGATATTATTTACTATACCTTTAAAGATTTTTTGTACTTGTTTATGCAGGGTTAACAAAACTCATTACAATCACACATTTGTATTTTGTGTTAAAAAAATTACATTAGCACCTGTTGAAATACATAAACTTGAGAGCAGTTTTAGACAGAGCACTAATTCAAACCTGGTTCCAATGGTTGAAAGCATGCATTGAATGCTAAAGGCACAGTTTGGGTCTACTGTATGTGGTTTGGTATATACAGTATGCTTACCCCCGATTTATGCAAGTTACACCTGCTTAAAATTTAAATTTTAATAATTTAGAGACTTGTGCCAACACGGATAGAATTTTATCTGTCCATATGAAAGTCTTATTTTTTTGACTATATATACAACATATAGGCTAGGCAATGTCCATAGTACTGTATATAATGATAAGCTAATGTCTGAAGTCCAGTGTGCCAGTCTCATAATTGCCGTGCTGAAGAGCTTGTGAGAAATTGTATTGTATCCAAATGCTTGAATTTGAATACTTTTCCATTTCTATTAAAATTTGTACTCACTGTGTTTTAAATAAAAATATGAATAAAAATGTCAATTTTTATCCAATTCCCCTTTTTCTTTCAGAGAAAACCAATCAGGCACAAGATGAAAGGCTCCCTATGTTTATTAATGCTGTGGGCTTTGATCCATGGCCGCAATCCCCCTGCCACTGGTTCTCTGTAACTTTTTGATTGTTATATAGAGCCCCACACATCTGCGAGCTTTGATTTGCTTAATCATAATTGGAAAACCAGTTCCCAGGATGCTGAACATTTTCTCATTTTCCTCTTTCTTCTCAGCTCCTTTGTCTCTATACATCGGTTTCTTGTGACTCCTCCTTTATTGCCCTCTGGGGTGGCAGTTGGTGATGGTGCTCCCACCATGCCTTTGTTTCGAGCTTGGCTTTAGTTTTCTGAGGGCCCTGAGCAAATCACTTCTCCTGTTTGGAGTAGGCCTAGTTGTATATCTGGGGAGGATGTTTAAGGAGAACTGGAGGATGATTGTAAATAAAACTAACACCAGATACTGCTGCTGCTACTGACACTGATGACTTACTGCCAGTTGTTTGTTGCTTGTTGTTGTTGCGGGACTTAGTTGTCGGCCATTGAGATCTTTGACAGGTTTCTGATGACTTGATTAATGAGTAGTCTTTGACTTTGGTTGCATCTTAACCCCAGATGAGGAAGAGGTTTCTTTAGATTTGGAGAAAGAGGAGGAAGAGGTTTTGTACCAGTGTAAGGACAAAAATGTACAATGTATATATTTAGATCGTTTGCAAGGGAGAACAAAGGACCTTGACCCTCAAATGCATTCTCTTCAACAGGATAGCAGCTCAGGTTAATGGTAAATATTACAAGAAAATAGAATTAATCTGACTCCATAAAATTAATAGTTGTGACCTCGGATATTACTAAGTAAAACGGAAGAGTGGCATGGTATATGAGAAGAGATAATAAACTAGAAGAATAATGACAGGATGTTTATTTAACAGGAAGTCAATGAGTGAACAGCTACATAGCAGTTACATGAAGTAACCAAATTAAACTCAATGAATAAAAATAGCAACTAAATAGACGTAGCAGCACTGAAATAACCAAATTACCCAAGAAAAAAAAAGAAAGAAATAGAGGGGGAAAGAGAAAGAAACAGAGAGGGGGGAGAGTCCCTGAAGAAAATTACCTTTTATCCCTGTTCTCACAAACAATGGGGCTTTTACCTTCGCTGTAATTGGTCAGATGAGGCCAGTACAGAGGTGAGAAGTCATTAGCAAACAGCATATGATATAGTTACTTGGATACTGTAGCTGTGAACAGATTAAATTGCCACAAAGTTATGATCAGATTGCTGCTCACATTATAAGGATTAATTACATTTCCAGAAAACACAAGCCATCTTGTCTTTGTTCTTGTAGGAGTTTTGAGCCAGACGTGGGATGACTACTCGACTTAATGCCTGACCTAATCCCCCTCCTCCTCTTCCCTTAGCACACACATCCAACAGGAGGGACAAGCACAGAGTAAAGAGAAGTATCGTGTTTCATGTTGGAGACAAAAACCACACACACACACACACACACACATACGCATACAACATACAGTATGTGTAAGAATCAAGAGGATAGCACCACATCATATTCCTCAGAATTCTCAGAAGGCAGCACCTAGGTGGCATGTCATTACTGTAATTTCTGAGTCACTACTAGACCAAGTTTCGACAGGAATTGTACTGTATTGAATGCTGTGTTTTGTACTGTATTGAATTAAATGAACAATTTATGAATAGACCTGTGCAATTTAGAAGACACCAAATTTGAAGATTCCTCTGCATATTTAGACTATCCTGTAGGCTATACCCTTGCGAAGGTTATGTTGCAAAAGTTTTAGGCTACCTCTAGTTCGATTAGATTGTGGAGTAGGCTAATGATCTAGTCAAGAAAAGCGAAGCATTAAAACCTAGAAATTACGTCATCACTGAGGGGGCAGGGATGGTGGGAAGAGCAACAAAGATCGATAGATAGATATGCCAAATTTGGACATATCCACATGAAGTGAAAATTAGACCTCTACAGTCCAATTATCTTTAATTAAATTACAACCCTTATTCAAACAATTTTGGAATCAGTCTGAGTGAGTGTCGGGGCTCTGCTTTTCCTTTCTCTACTTCTTCCTTTTTTCTCACCCAGTTTATTTTCATCCAATAGGTGATGTTACACCCTACATTGGTGATTGGGGGCTTGTCATATTCAGAGAGATAATTGCAAAGATATAGCTTCCCACTATAACGGTACTTCCCAACTATACAGTAGCTTTAGCACATTGATTTAATTGACATAGCACCCCGCCCACACACAGACTTCCATTTAAAATAATGGTATTCATTATCGTTAGATCTATATAACCCAGGACCTGCTACAAACAGTAAAATTTGTTACAAAGAAGGTTAGCGATAATCTGACTAAGGACACAAGAACAAAATGCAAGCGAGAAAGGATCGACAAAGAATCCACATTCAATCCCTCAATCCGCAACCTTCCCCTCTGTGGGTTAGGCCTATTATTTGTGCTTTCTTTTCCCAGGAGAAAATGTCACCTGGGTCTTACGCGCCACTCGCGCGCCTTTGCCGCCGTTAATAGGATAGCCTAGGTTCGCTCTTACTCGTTTCACTTCGTTTTACCTAGTGTTACTGGAATTAATCTTAATTATTTTAGCTATATGATAAGTAAACCAGGCTTAAATAAACATTCAACTATTGTATAATACCAGGTCAATTAGTAGCCTAGCCTATAATCGTTATAGTGTGGAGCCAGAACGAGCCATCCTGCTGTCGCCACAGTAACCCTGAGAGGTAAAGAGTGTTGACTGGCGGTATAGACCCCGGGAAACCACTTCGTTATACGGGTCAGCCATTTGGTTGCACTTGCTTTTGTTGCCTGTATTCCCCACATTCAGCTGCAGACCAAGTAAGCGAACAGATGCGTCTGATTGAAGGACATGTGTTGGGCATCTGTTCAGACTCAGATCTTTAGAAGCCGGACATTCTCCACAATCTCCAACAGACGGATAAATCTTACAAATTGCTTCTCTGCGCCTAGGGGGTGGGAAGGCGGACCGACTGCTTAGTTTTAGAAAAGCAGGCATAATGTCAACTCTAAGTGACTCTGGATTTGAAGAGGACTTCCAAATCTCGTCTCCGCCTTCAACCCACACTTCGAGATATCAATCGCCAAAGAATTCCGAGACGCATCCGCTTCTGGCGGACTGGTACCCTTTTCAGCATTATGATGAAAATTGCTTCAACATTCAGAAACGCACCGAAAATGAATTTTTAACCAGCGACTGTCTTGCACGTCAGCCACAGGTAAGTTATCAACTTAATAAAAGTAGACATTTCCTTTATTTAATTTTGAAATTACGATATGTATTAATTTCCCCCCATGGGTATTCTAGGTAAACGCCGAAGCTCGTTGTAAACTTGTGAGTTGGCTCATCGCTGTTCACAGACATTTTGACCTGTCCTTCGAGTCCTGTTGTCTTGCCGTGAACATAATGGATCGTTTCTTGAGCACCACAGCGGTGGCATCCGACTGTTTCCAGCTTCTAGGCGTTACTTCGTTGTTAATCGCAAGTAAACAGGTAGGCTAGAAAAGTACAAATCAGTTTTGTCAAATTGTACGTTGAATGAATCAATGAACATGATTATTGAATGACAAATTGAATTTTACAAGACTGGTGGGAGATCATGTTTTATGTGGTAAGTAGCCTAATCATGTAAACAAAAATACATGATGGGTTCACAAAAATGACGTTGTTTACTGGTCAAGAATGGTCAAGACGTAGTTTACTAGTCAAGAATAATCTATCTTTTATTATTTTATAATGCAAGCTGGCCATTTGTCATTAACTATCAATTTCCTTCATTTACACATTATTTTTATTTATATAGGCCTATTTACATTTATCTTTATTGTCTATGTCAGGTGGAAGTGTGCTCACCACGGATCAAGCACCTGCTGTCTCTGTGCTGTGGTGCCTTCTCTCGGGAGCAGCTGTGTAACCTTGAGTGCCTTGTGCTTCTGCGTCTTGGGTTCCGTCTGGCCGCCCCTACGTTGGCCTTTTTTCTGCATCATTATACTGTCTCTGCATGTCACATGCTACGTCAAGACCCTTCCATTTGCAGCAGACTACCTAAAGCGGTGTCAGGCAGTCAGGACACAATAGTCAGTCTTGGACGATCACAGGAGCCCCTCAGGAATTGCCACAGTATGCAGCAAGTAGTCGAGCTCAGGCCAAGTACAAATGGTGTGCAGCATCGACAGTTGCCCGAGCAATGTGGGAGCTTGGCACTGCAGATATGTGAGCTCAGCCTGGCTGATTACGCCTTTAACTGTTACCCACCATCAGTGACGGCACAGAGCGCCGTCAGACTGGCCCTGGAGCTGCTGGGGGTGAGCAGCAGATCTCTGCAGGACTATTCTCCTGTGAAGGGGCCTGACCTGAGATTACCACAGGGAACCATGGAGAAGGAGCTTCAACAGAACTGCACAGAGAAACTCAAGCTATTAGTGACACTAAATGAAAAAGCATTGCAGACACTGGTGGATCTTTAAAATAACACGTCAGAAGGATTGGTTTGTCAGCAAAGCAACACAGATGTGTAGAAATCAGCCAGTGATGCATTTTTCTGTGACATGGAAGCAAAGTTGTAGACCGTGGTCCCCACATATCAATGGATGTTAGCACATAAACCACCGTACAAGGAAAGTTTGAACTACCAGAAGCTGAATCCAGCTGTCTGAAAAATTTCCACACACAGTTTAAATTTTGTTAGCATGGAATACCGTTGTCCAAACTACATAGTCTCCCGATATTTTTGGGAAGAATTCAGAGATTATTTGGACGCATTCAAGGAAATTTTCAAGACAAGATGGTTATTTGTCAATAACATTATTTTGCCATTAAGAATAAAAAAAATTAATCTGCTCATATCAAAAGAGAAATAGCCAGAATGTTGTACTGACATGTCAGAGAGAAGAGTGGTTCAGTCAGTTGAGGTGAGGACAACTTATCTCTGTCAGTTTTTCTGTCAGTTCTAGAGTTCAAATCTAGGAGAGAGTTCTTTGTTGGCTTGTTTTAGAAATCCTGATAAAATGAAATATTTTTTAAAACATCTGTGGGTTAATAATGGTCCAAACTTTTTTGGGAAACACCTGCATGTATCGAATTATCAATATGGTTAGTTGCATATGTGTGAAGAACGTGCATGCAAAAGTATCTTTATCTTTTACCCGTCACCTACTGTGCCTGACAGTTTCAGGTTTATTTTGCTGAGGTCACTGCAGAGGTATATTGGAAAGCAGTAAGAAACATCCTGTTACTACATGTTGAAGGAAGCAGGCTTAACAAATTCAGTTTGTGTTTGTTTAAAAGAATCAATTCAGTCGTAAACAGCTCACTAGTTATGGATAATGCTACTGCTTGATGTTTAATTCTAAGTTCAGTGAAGCGATCCTGCAGTTACAACAATATAGCCTGTTTTAATGTGTTTATTTGTATAGACCCAGAGGGTGGGATTACTGATGTTTGTATCTCATGTTAAAAATTAAGTGAAGTGATAATGTGTGAGAAGTGTCCATCATTCCATGCTTCACCATTTTTTACTGTTATAAGTGCATCCAGGTACTTGCAGCGCACTGAATATTGGTTTCTGTTGCGTGAATGCACTTGCACCCTCAAGTGAAGCATGTAATGTGGAACACACTTTAACTTTGCTTAGGGGTTTGGAAAATTGTTTTTTTGTTTTTATTTATGATTTATATATATATATATTTAAAATTAAATACTACTGAACATGTTTTAATTTTATTCATTTATTTAATTTAGGGCAAATTTATTAGCTTTACAACTTCAGTTACTTTGGTCAATGCAGTCTACAAAAGTAACAGGAACAAAATAAAAACATTAACAGAGTTAATTAGTTTATATTTCATGTGCTGTATATTGCAACTCAGTGGCGTGTGTATCAGTGAATATCGCACTTTGTGGAAAAAACGTTTAACTCACAAACTACAACATACAATATCCACTTATACACGCATACCAGGTTGTTTCTTTTTCACTATTCCTTACATGACTAACCTTTGTTCTTGCCATACAGAATCTCGGCAAATGTACTTTGTTCTGTCACTTTTTGCATACCATTTTCAACAAAACCCCTTTAATATTTCTGTTACAAAATGTAGTGTCCAGAAGAGTCAGAGACATATAAAACTAATCAAATTGAACATGTAAGAACATAATATAATCCAGTGATTAACACAAGCACAATGGAATGATGAATACAAAATAGATTAGACTGATCAGAGGTCTACATTTAGGTAACTATCCTTGTTGTTGGCAACTATATCACAGGGGAGCCACAGGAAAAATTGGGCCCTATGATGAGAAATAATTTTGGGGCCCTTAAACATTGATTTATAATATGAAAATGTACTTTAGGGTCCCCTATCAGCACCAGGCCCTAAAAATTGCAACATCTTACTAGCTTATCACAAAAAAAGCATTAACCGGGGAGGATCATGGTCTTCTCCTTAGAGTCTCACTGTTTTGACAAGATGCTTGATGGTGATTAGCAGGGTGCAGTAGACCCTTCAGTCTACCAGGATAGCAAGAAGTCTAGTTCTTCAAAGTTAGCACATTTTCCTCACCCTTGTCTGCACAATGCAAAAAGGAACATTATCTTCAAAATAAAATAAACTGGAACTGAGCATAGTAAAAAATTGTACAGACTCAAATAATCCTTTGGTTGATCACTGATTTACAACTGTAAAAGCCTTGGGTTGAGGAAGCAAACTTACTCTTTCACGAATACCACTATCTCAGAAAATATATGCGTTCTTTGCCGTGTATAGATCCTCATAAGGTTTACCTGAGAAGTTCAATATCTGCTTTGACATCCTGAAGCACAGTAGATAGCAGTTTTTCTCGCTCAATCAGTCCATCTAGAAAAACTACAGACACACAACACACTCACTGAGAAACAGGAGCAGTGGAGTCATTGTGTTCAGTTATAAGAAACTGGACTTCTTTGGAGCTTGAAAATATTTCACTTTTTATTGTTAGTCTTCAAGCTCCAAAAAAGTCCTGTTGCTATTGAACACTATGACAACCATGACCTGGATGAATGAAAATCTTCAGAGACAGGAGCAGTAGGGTTTTCAAAAGACAAGAGCTGGCATAAAATATCATAATTTTGTCATGTAAATGATTACATCTATGTTTAAATTAAACATACATCATCATAACACCAAAACCCTTGGTCAGGCACATGGAGAGAAGATTACACTCTCACCAAGGTCTGTCACCATCTCCTCCATTTCTTTCCGGTTCTTCAGGTACATTGGCCACACATGCCCGTCAAAATAGCCTGGAGGGTCTGGAGGGGTGTATACCCTTGAGCTGTAAATCAGGAGAGAAAATATTGTAGATCCTGTAGATTTAAGGTTTTTTTAGACAGAGAGATAGATAGCAACCAACAATAAACCTTACTTTACCTGCGTCTCTTCATGCAAGTGTCATAGGGAATCTGCAGAAAGTATCTTCTGTTCATCAATTCATTCAAAGGTCTGACCAGCAAACAAAGAACAATCTAATCTTTTATATCGTTCCCGTAATACCACATGACTTCTACAGTGTCACTATGCTAGTAGGAGTAACAAATTGCTCAGTTGAAAATGATGGTTTCCACGGCCACACTACGTTTTACCTTACAAACAGCTGAGTGAAGTGTTAATAGTATACCACTTGCATCATTGGTTCTTCTGATGTCATACATGTCCAATATCATAAAATTGGTAATGTTCGGTAAATTGATTTGAGAATCGGACCCTTGTGAAGTAAAATCAAATCGATTTGGGAAATCTGAATCGATACCCACCTCCAATGCCAAACAAGTGCTCAAGTGCCCATTTACCTGTAGTTGAAGATGAGAAAGCCCTCAATGATAAGTACAAACACCTGCTGATCAACTGCTTGGTTAAGCAGCTTGACACCACCATGACGAGAGGCTATGAACGCCTGTGGGTCTGCCCGCCAGGCTTCTATCTCCTCCATCATTCTGTCCATGTGTAGTGCAGACAGCACTGTGCGCGTGCACACACACACACACACAAAAACACAGTTATCACAAGATACATTCACCTGATCAATTGCTTGATAAAACAAATAGCTGGAATTTAATGCATTTAGACAAGTAGAGGCGCAAAACAACTTTGTCAAGACAATAAGACAAACCAAGCATTACAAAAAACTATCAGCTCAAAACAGGAAACTACAGGCTGACCTGATTGAACAATATTGCAAAAACATTGACAGCTCTGTCGAGTCTCGATTTTTAAATACAGCATTCAAATGGCAGGGTCGGATCATGAAAGCATGGATTCCCCCCGCCTTGTATCAATGGTTCAGACTGGTGGTGGTGGTGGAGTAATTGTATGGAGGATATCGTCTTAGCACTTTTTAGGCCCCTAAAATTAGGCACAGCATACTTGGGTATATTGTTTCTAAACATGTACATCAGTTTAGGACCCAAGTGTGCCCATGTTCTAATGGCTACTACCAGGAGGATAACGCTTCATATCACAAAGGTCATCTCATCTAGTTTCTTGAATCTTGAACATGACAAGAAGTTCACTGTACTCCCATTGCCACCACAGTCACCAGATTCTTTGGGATGTGGTGGAATGTGAGATTTACATTATAAATGTATCATAAATGTACGCCCAACTGTGTGAAGCCCTCATGTCAATATGGTATATTTCCAAAACTATATGCCATGACGAAATAGGACAGTACTGAATGCAAAACAGAGTCTGACGTAACCTAAAGAGGCCAGTGAGTGTATGACTGGGCGATAATATGCCACTATCATGAGTCATAACAAACACTGCAACACTACCATTAAATCCAGATCACTGGACTTACCTTTTTCTTGATGGCATGTCTTAAAATACAACTTTATTAAGGCATTGGGGGCAACATTGTTATAAAAGGTATGATCTGTTTTATGGGTATTGACACTTTAGACATTATTTTTAATTGGTATTTTTTTAATTGCCCAGCTAGCTTAGAAACCCCGAATATAACACACCATTGCCAGGTGATTGATGTGTGTCACTGACGTGGGTCAGTTTACAGTTTAGTCACTAATTTAAAACACTTTTTAAAGCAAGATTCTGACTTCATGACATGTAGAAAGTTATGAACTTCATCCAGTGGTAAGGGCAAAAAGTCTGAAAACAAAACATCCTAAACAATCTTACTGTCATACTGCTTGAATCCTTGGTTATCCACAGGAACTACACTGTCTTCCTGGAGATGAGATGCCAACAAAACATAATATTTTTTTGGATGTTGTTGTGTTTCTATAGGCTATACATGCATGATTATGTTTGACATGGGCTGTAAGTGTTATGTGTTTGTGAAAATGTGTGTATGTTACGCTACCTTGAAGAATGCATCCTGGGATATAATACAAGTGTTGGGCAGCTGCTCCTGCATTGCTTTACTTAGAGTGCTCTTCCCTCCATTAGTCATTCTAAACAAAAATAAGGATAAAATTAAGTTTAATAAAACCTTTACAGATTGCTCTTTCAGAAGGGCTTACTGGTGTCCAAATTACACACACACACACACACACACACACACACACACAGGGAGTTGTGGAAGTCCATAGTCCTACATGCTCTGCACAAGAGGTCTGACTAACTTAGGGCCCCTATAGATCGACCTGATCAGGTTAAAGAAATATTGAAACACATAAAACTGTAACAAAAATTATTAGAAACTCAATGCCATTAACAATAAGCATACAATATGCAACTCCTCCTGACTCATTTGTCAAAACTAAGAAGCCAAAACTTTTCGTTATTTTGTAGTAAGTCAGTCTAACCAATTTTTAAAAACTATTTACGTAGCCTATATCAAATGTTGCCAAATTGTCCATGTATAACCTGGAAATGCCTGTGATTTAGCCCACGAGGGTGGTGTACAGAAATACGAGCAATCCCTTGCTGATACGTTAAGTTCCCATTTTCAGAGACTGCAGGACGAGAATGCCTAACTTACCCTCCAATCCCGATTATGAGTGTTCCCATGACTATCCACACTCTTTCAGTCGTTTAGAACAGAACTGTTGCCTGTGTAGCCTATGTTTTTGGGGGGAAGGTGTTAACGTTAAGTGCCAGTTTGGTAGTTCTTATGGTATCACGACGCCACTTTTTAGAGACACTCTGGACAGTAAACCGTCACCCTCCTCGCCATTGTAAGGAGCACGTAAGTAGACTCTGTTGTACCCCAGACACTGTCGCAACACTATTCGAACAACATTGCATGCACAAGTATCACGCTTTACTCCCGACCCGACCCTTTTACTCGAACAGAGAGGCGCGCGTTGGGCGCCATCTGGTGACTTGGGTGTGGGCACCCTTTTCTTTTCACAAACACCATACTTTATATTTCACAATATCCACGAGATGACGCTGTTGTCCATAATTATATGGTCTGGATGAAACTATTAACATTTTATTTGTTAGGACCTAGCATAAGTAGGCTAATTATTCCAGAATGTAGGCCTATTTGTAGAATAATGATATCGACAAACATCATTTGATAACAAATAGCCTCAATAAATTGGTTTATAAAATTAATAATAGGTTACCTTTGTCTCTCACTTTCAAGGACCAAATGTGATCACGTTTTCAGTATACTACAACCAAGTGTGTGTATCCATTGAAGACTTTGCTACTAGCCTATAACCTAAATCTAGCATAGAAGAACATTTTAACCAATGATGTACGAACACCTAACCGGTTCCATATGTTCTGACTGGATGGGCATGCCCATTTACAAATGATGATTGAAGTTCTTTAGAGGGGAAACGTCAACCAATTTTAAAGGAACGTGCAACGCCCTGGAGCATCGACAGTTGGCTAAACCTATTAAAAGTAACCTCTTTATTGGGCTACAAAGAAAATGCATTGTCACGTTCGACTACGAGGCTACACGTAGGCCTATTGCGCTGAAGTCGTTACTTTCCTTGACTTTAAACGAAACCCTTGTTAAGCCTACTCATAAAATTGACCAATCGTGTAGCACGTTGCCCAAAATCATGATGTCTGTGGGTTTGAATTCCATGCCGTCCACTGGTCAAAATCACAGTAAGGCGGGCCTTCGAATGTAAAGCCTGACGGCGTTTGTCTACTTTTGTGCTCGTGTGTGGTAGGAATTTGGAAATAAAGACTCATCCGTTCTGTTTTAGCCTATATAGGCCTATTATTTGCTTCTGCCTGATCCGGGGTACACCTGCAGGTTCGATTCGCTGAAATCACGTTTAGACTGAAAAGCAGGCATTTGTCCAAACAGATTGATTTTGTAGCATGAACTCAACAGGTGGTGAAGCGCATCGGGTGCCGCTTTGGGTTCAGTGGTAGGCAACGCAACACCTGAATAAGCGTGTTTAGCCTACATCAGTAGCATATTTCATACATGCTTATTGATGTTGACTTAACTCAGGCGTTGCCTCTGGGACTTGGATGCTTAAGCAGTGAAAATGTGGAAAGAAAACCTCACAGGTTTTTTCGTAGATGAAGAAAATGTCTAGGGAAACGCGCATTTCTATTGAAAACACTACAGTTAAAAGTGACAATTGTCGCTTTTAGACCCACGACCTTCATTTTATTCTCCTGATATTCGTCTCCTGTCAGCAGTTCCAAACAGTAGCAAACCGGTGGGCGAAGTTTCAAACGGACCGCCTTCTGGGACAGAAAGTCTGATACTTTGTTGCTAGTCTCTCAGAGATTTCTCCTCGCGTGCTGAAGGAAAGACCACATCATCTGTCTGGGACTGTGAGGGCATCCACAAAGTTCGAGTCTACCTAAAACTTTCTCCTGGACTGGACTGTTGTCCCGGTGATGACCGGCAGCATGACCGATATCAATTACTCAACCTTGGACGAACCGTCTCTACGAAACTTGGTGAGTTTGTTTGCGTAGACAGTAGGCTATAGGGACACCGGGAAATGAAAAGGGACGGTTTCCAAAATCCCATTGTCTTGGAAAATAGTCGCATTTTCAATTGTATAGCAGTCACATTTCAAGTTGCCAACATGGAACTCAACCCGTTTAAGACTTGAGGTGTTTGTAGCACCTGCCTTGAAAAGACACCGGCAGGCATACTACCAGATGAGCTCAGTTTTAAGCCTACATTATGGCCAGGATGTGGGGAACGGGGCGCGGGAGAATGTTAGGAGTTTTTTTTCTTTTTCTCTGCGAGGTGATGGCGGATCACATGTGCTGGAATTGCTAGGGAGTGGGGCTTGCGGGCTAGTGTGCATGAGATGGGATATCGAAAGGGTTTATGTGTTCTGCCGGAATTCCACAACCAAACAGGGCATGACTGGGAATGGCTGACTCCTTTCAGGAAATGAGATGCTGACTGACGTCTCTCCCTGTGTAATCTGCCTCATGCACATTCTTCCATAACCCTCTTTTTCTATTTCGCTATTTCAACCCTTTTCTCTCACCGCGGCACGTAGCCTAACCATAAAGGCTCATACAAGCTGTACCTAAGCTAGTTTCTAAGCCTAGAAATTCGATTCCCTCAGAATTTATGAAGCTGAGTCTAGACGGAGGTGGATGTGAAAAAGACAGATCTGTTAAAATTCCTCATTTTGAATTATTATTTCCAAGTCTGCAAGTGAGGAACATATTCAACATGGGCAAACTAATACACATGGGGTACTTTCAATTGCCACCACCATCACAGAAGACAGAGGGGTCTTGGCAACAATTTGCCATCACATCCCCTGGAAGCAGGTGGGAAAGTAATCCTCTTTCCTCCTTCCTGAATTAGTTCAGCATCCTACCACGCACACAAACAAAGCAGCTGTAAAGTGTAATCCTTAGGCTTTTTAAGACCTTTTAATGCAGTAAACAGACTCCTGAAAGATGCATACAAAAGCTGAGCAGGTGGTTTACTTTCTCCAGCTACTGCCACATTGTCTGCTGTACTCATCTACAGATCTTCAGAGGTCGATTTTGAACATGGATCCTGTTGTCAGGGACAAATGTTTCAACATGCCACTCCCTGTCCTCAACAAGACTCCTCTCCCCTCATGTGTATCCAAAGTGGTTCTGTATCTACTACTGAAAAGTTTTAAGACTCACTGAGGAAACATGATTATTTGCAAGCACAGTAACAGTGTGGTCAGTTAATAGGGCTGTGACAGATCTCTTTTGGCTGTAGCACATTGTCTCTGATCGTTTGCCATAATATTAGAGGCTGCTATACACCAGGTCACAGTACCCTGCTAAACCTAAGCCTTTTTCTCCAGTGAGTAGCTGGTCGGTTCAACAGTGTAAAAGTGTCCTGCTTCTAGTTTGCGGAGGGATCAGCTTAACAGCTCCAGTGTGTGTCTGAGAGGCGATGAGCGAGTGAGTGAGATGGCTGCACTGGCTAGGCCCCTCTACTTCATGGCATATGAATATCAAATGATAACAAGGCCCTCAAGAGGTCTCTTAAGTTCAATTTGCTGTGTCATGTGAGGTCCAAAGCCCTATCTGTTAATCAAAGCTGCTATTTGCATGAGCTGTAGTGTGAGTCTGTGTCTGTGTTCACATACATTTTACCAACCCTGTCAGTCAGACACGTATGACAGACCTGTCCAGCAGGGTTGATTCATCAGGCCTTCACACACTCTTGCTGACATATAGAAGTTCCATCATGGGACTGACTGAGGCTGAGTCATCATACACGTGCGTACTCCCTAGTCCACCGAAACGCTAAATGTTCCGAATGACAGGAAAGAAATGGGACGGAAATGTCTAAGTGTTTGAACATGCCTCACACTCCCAGAGACAATTCAAGGACCTGTCAAACAAAGCTGAATCACCACTCACCCAAACACCCCCACACTGGCCACGTACCCTCAAACTCTACCCTACATCTCTATTTTTCCCTTTTCTGGAGAGGGCCTTCTGGAATGTTCCACTATCCTCTCAGATCACATTCCTGGCAAGCAATCTCACATCCCATCACACATACACACACACACACACAGGGGCTCTTACTCTTGCCCTGTAAGGTTCACACTCCTAATTTGTGTGTGTGTCCTGAATTGAGTGGCAAATCTGGATGAAGGAATGTGATGTGGGATTAAAATGAAGGCTGGGTGCCGTCTGAGCTTTGTTGACGTTTTTTGAGGTGCTGTCAATTCTCTGCTCTGCCTCAGATTTCTTACTTCCCCTGGTCAGTGAAATCAAGCCAGAAAACCCCTTAATCTTGTTTCATGTGTTTGTGTGCGTGCGCATGCGTCTGCCTGGGGCTAATGAAATATGGCCAAGGTCCATGTATGGGAAAAGCATTGGGTGAGAAAACTATGCACAGGTCACTGGCCTTTGCCATCCTGTGTGTATCTGTTTGGGTGTATCTGTCTGCTCTGTGTGTGTGTGTCTGTGCGTGCGTGTGCAAATGTGAGCTCTGTGTGGGTGTGTGTGTGTCTGTGCGTGCACGCATGCTAGATCTGTGTGTGTGTGTGTGCACGCTTCTCAGGTCTGCATAGGAGTAAATCCGTCCTCATGCCTCTCTAGCAAGTCAAAGCCCATTGGTTTTTAGCCGCTGAGGTAATCCTCGCTGAGCGATTGCCCGTGAGTGTTTCTGTTGGCTTACAAATGAGCTGCTTATATATCAAGCCACTCACTTTCACCGGACAGCACTTACTACCACAGCTCTTCCTCTGGTCCTCGCTCTACACTAGTCAACTCTGCCTGCCTGCCTTTTACACAGTAGCTTATAAAGATTAAGAGTTGTAGGGAGGGGTTAGTTGGATGTGGGTTCCAGTGTGTGTGTGTGTGTGCGCGTGCATGTTTAGTTATAAAGACCTGAGTGTTTGGGTGAGATCAGTGTGAACGTGTTCTTGGTCCTGACCCACATTTACAGCCCGCAGAAGGATCAGTGTCAGGGTGGAGTTTTGCAGCACAACAACCCCGCCTCTTGAGTTTCTGCTTCTTTCTGTCTCGCTCTCTCTCTGAGACACACACACACACACACACACACCTTTTAAGGTGCTTTTTCAAACGTACACAAACGCTCTTTCACACTGACACACACATACTATATGGACAACTCTTCAACACTCTGAAGGTGCTTTTTCAAGCATACACAAATACAAACATTTCTTCTGTTTCAATCTCTCTCTCTCTCTCTACACACACACACACACACACACATAATGAGCTAATGGCTCTGGGCATATGACTGCACTAATCCCCCTGAATGCCTCCTCTCAGACCACTGAGGTGTGTGTAAAAAGGGGGAATGTGAGTGTGGGAGAGAGAAGGAGAATTGTTTCTAGCATGTACAAACCTAAAGTGTTATCTGTGTGTGTTCTAAGCATGCACAAACCCTCATAGTTGTGCTGTTGGGTTCAAAGCCCTTTTTGTTTGGGAGACATGGGAAAAGGCTTGCTCTGAATTCATACACACGTGCACACACACAGAGAGAAACCTGCAGACCTCACCTGTATGTGGGAAGGTTATGTTGGTAGCACCTGCTTGTCGAGTCTTAATGATAGACAGACACACACACACACACAGAAGAGAAAGAGTGTGGCTGGGAAGCTCGCCCCTGAGTGCAGCTCCTGAGGGAGCTAGTCTCAACCTGTCAACAGACTTCAGATGAAATGAGATCCCAGGGAAGGAGATTACACATGTGCAAGCTCTCACACACGCACACACCCACCAGCCATCTATAGAGAGGACCATTATCCTACACACACACACACACAGAGACCTACCTCTATCTCACCATACTAATGGTAAAAGTGAATTGTGTGTGTGTGTGTGGGTGTATTGTCTCAGGGCCTGGTTCACATTATTAGGAAGGCTAATCTGCAGTCACAAACTGGCCGTTTTCACATATAAAGACCTAACTGATTGCATGATTGTTTATGTGTGTGGGGGTGCGTGTGAGGGAGGGAGAGAAGGAGGAAGTGTGAGACCTCTACAAAAATGGAAGCCAAAGTCTCTGAAAAATCCTAGCAGTAAGTTTACTTTGGAGGAGTCCCCCCCCCCCCCTTTAGTGTGATGGCAGCTCTTAGTGGTTGGTGTCTCTCTTCCTTTTGCTCTCTTTCTTTTTCTCCGTCTGGTGGCCTTTCTCTGTCTCAGGCTTTCAAATGTCACCGATTCTCTGGGGAGGGAGAAATGTGAAAAGTTTCCTTTAGCTTTGAGATTCCTGTTGACAAAGTTTATTTTCAGCTGTTTGTGTTGAATGTGTGTGTTTGTGTTTTTGTCTTGTGTGTGAGAGTGTGTGTGCTCACAGTTGTGTTTTGTAGGACCATGTTAAAATATATAACCTCTCTGGGGCCTAGTCTACACTAACATCCACAGTAACAGTCCAGTGTGGTGTTTTTCTATGAGTAGGACAATCTTTCCGTCTATCTGATTTTCCTTTCGATGTCAGGTTTGGTGCTACATGATGACCGATATGAACGGTTTCACATTTTACAATAAACATGTTTTGCAAACATGTAAATTCTAAATGTTTGCAAATAGTTGGATTAATCTCCTGACATATTGTTATTACTATTAGATAAATTGTTCCTAGTAAAAAAAAAAAACAAACGGCCTCTGAGCTGCAGCTGTGTCCTTTCTTAAAAAAGTTATACCCTGTCGGCACACCTGAAGCTCCAAGGAGTTATGGGTTGTTTCCCTCAGCCTAAAGGGCTCTAATTGACCTTTTGTCCAATTGAAAGACTGTGTGTGGGGGGGTTGAGGCACATGCAAGAACTAATGGTGTGGATCGCAAAAAAGAGGACCTACTGGTGCCCAGGCCATTGGAGAGGCCTGTTTAGGTGTAGATGTACTGAGGGAGCCCAACAGAAAAATATGAGTATCAACTAACACTCTCAGTTGTGTCCCTATAAATTTATTTGTCAAATCCTAATATTGCTAAATAAAGACATTTTTCCATCTTCACCTTTCCTTAACCCTGGCAAAACATTCCATTCAGGACCCTGGACGGATTTATATTTCTCTAGAGCTTCTGTAAGACACACACACACACACACAGAGTAAAGGAAGCATGTACATGCTACTGCACCCAGTGATAACAGAGTGATTAAGAGCTGACATGGTCACATGGTTGTTTTTGGCCGTCAAACAAGAGAACAGTGACGCAACCCTGCTGTAACCCTGTCGGAGGCCCAGCACCATCAAGTCCTAGGAGGTGAAGAACGGAAATGAAAAGACCTTAAGGAGACATTCACTCCCGCACGCATGACTGGGGCTTTGGGTTTTGCACACAAAGCACAACTGTCACGCGTACGGCTTTTTTTTTTTTGTAGTTGTCTAAATGTGCTTTGGGGTCCTGTGCCCTACCAGAACCGCACAGTTCAATTGCTGAGCATCAACCTTGAGTCAGTATTTTGACCATTGGGATTACAACCCACGCTATCTGAACCACACAATGTACTGTAATCTTCTAACTAACAACTTTACAGAAAAATGGCATTTTAATAAGGAAGAATGTTTTATTAAAAGTGATTTAATACATAACGAGAAGCTCACATTTCGGTCAGCCACCTTGAGACACACACACAGCAGATGTATCCAACCCTAGCACCTGTCCTGTCTGGTAGATGTGGTGGTTTGTATGAGCTAGATGTAGGGGTGGGCAATATAGATGATATATACTGTATGCAATATGCGTTTGGCCAATGATAGAGATTTTGGGTCATATCGGCATACCGTGATAGGCTCATTGTGTCTCTACAACCATGTGAAAAAATGTTGACCTGTAGCTTCACCTTATTGATAGCACTTTTTCATTCTTACAACGATACTGTGTAAGAGCCTATAAATTAAATTGCTACTGCCTGACACAAATGCAGCTTACCAGTTTACTTCTGTGTGAATTTGAGAGTCCAATATAAACACCTCCAAACGATGACTAAACAACTGTTGTACATATTGACTTTATGCTATGGTAACCATTAAGAAACTGTTATGCTGTAAGTTACATACCAAAGTATACCGTGATATATATCATCTACCGTCTATGGTTCAAAATATATTGCAATATAAATTTTAGACTATATCGCCCACCCCTAGCTAGATGTATCAATTACCTATGAAAGCATGTATGTGTGTGTGCGCATGTGCAAGAGAAAGAGAGAGAATCCCTTTGGCGCAAGCATTTCCTGTGTTTCCACAGAGGAAGCTGCTATTTGCCCCCACCACCACACCACAAGACTGAGACTGGAGTGGTAGAGTTGGACAGGGGCACAGACACCAAAGCACCCCCCATCTAACTAACATTTATCACCTTTAAGGTACTGTAGGCTAGTTTGGTCTTTTCAGGGTTCAGGCCTAAGCGTTAAGGATGACTCTGCTACTATGTACACTTTTCCATTTGTTTTCACAGTTTCTGGAATGCAGAATGTCCGCTTTGTCTTTTGAGCTAGCTATTGTGTGTGTGTATGTGTGTGCATGTAACCTATTAAGAAGCAGATTTGTGCCAGTTAAGCCAATAAGGATTTAGGGGACACATTTGAATGGAATCAGTGACCACTGAACTCAGAGACCAGTTTCTTGTTGGACAGTTCATGTTTTTGCGATTCGTATTTGTGTGATACAGGACAGCAGGAGTGTGTGTGTGTGTTTGAGTCAGTTCTTGGTGGGCCCACGCCCGTAGCTCATCTGTCTCTGGTGATGGGACCACAGCGGGGGTTGTCATGGCGATGATTGGGGCGAAAGACAATGGGGCTTGAGAAGTGGAGCGCCGTCTGGCCCACTTCTACATGTGCATGTATATGTGTGTATTTGTTTGTTTGTGTGCGTGTGTGAGAGAGAGAGAGAGTTGAAGGTTAGTAGGTCATCCTGGTCACGCTCATCTCCAAAAGTGTGCCATATCCCGGCATTCATCTCTGTTTTTGCACAGGTCATCATCACACACATTTGAGCCTGGCTCTAGACAACTGAACACTCACACTAACTCTGTGTCTTTCAGTTTTTAATTGGGAGGAATAGAATGATAGAATGTCTGCTGCTCAGACACTTAAAGGTCTCCTTCCAAAATAAACCGTTTAAGACCTGATGTTTTTACATTACCATAGGTCAGCCCAAGTTGTACTTCTATGCTCAACTTCAAAATGCTCTCCTACCCCTGTAGTCTGTATTCGCCTGTGAAAACTGCCGGGAAAAACGAGCGAATCGGAAAAGCTGTACATATGTACGTCAATTTGAACATTAGCTATGCAGTTAACCCGCCCTCAAGAAACGTTAGGCTGCCTGCAGATAGACCCACTAGATGGAGCGTCACAGTGTTGTTAGCCAATCAGAGGCGATACATTTGCACATCATTAATATTCATAAGAATCCTCTCGAGCTATCCCTGCTCTCATTTTCACCTAACTAAAATAGCTTGAAACAAGACAACCACAGCATATTTTTTGTCGAAACCAACTCTCATGACATTATTTTAGATAAGAGACCACGACAAAATGAATGAAAATACGATGGAATGAGATCTTTAAGGAGAAGGGGACATTTGTGATGGCCATGTAGAGATCTGCAGTGTTCCCACAAATTTAGCGAATAGTGTGTGTATGTTTCTCCCTCTTTCTCTATGGCTGTCTCAAATCTTCTTTCTTCTCTCTCTCTCTTTCGCTCTCTCACACACACACACACACACATATTCTCTCTCTTTCTCTCACTCAATGACAAAGGCACCCTCTGAAGCTCATTCCTACTTCATAGCCACAGAATTGGCCACGTGCCAGAAGTTCCCCCATCAGGTCGCACAAAGTGACCAGTATCTGTCACTCCTCGGACGACTCTTCCTCTCTCCCACCCTCTGTCTCTTTCCCTCTCTCTCTCTCACACACACACACACACACATCCCTTATAAGGTCAAATCTATGCTGAGCTGATAGACTGACTCACTCAAGCAAATAGCTGCTTAGCCATTAGCCACAATGTGAACACAAAACATGAACTCCCACACACATACTTGTACTAAGAAGTAAGTAAGTATGCTATTGTTCTCCTGTGCTCCCGGACAGCTAAATTGTTTTAAAATATTTGAAATATAAGCGTAATTTGATTAGGATCTCTTTTTTGTATCATTGCCTGGAAGTAAATGGCAGTACCGTGCATGTGCACACACACAAATACACACACATACAGAGGGTGGGGGAGAGAGAGACTCAGACACACTCAGACGGTCAGAAGGTGAGGTGAGTAGACTGCCCAAGGACTGATGGCATTCTCAGACGGGAGAAGGGCCATAGAGGTCTTTGGGGGTCAGACAGAGAAGGGGGAGGATAGATTAAAAACACACACACACGTGTCTGGCCCTCCAAAAGTTGTAAAGATGTTTTCAACGGATGGTTGGCTATAATATGTGACTTCTTTTTTCCTCTGTTGCTCTACTGCAGTAATAAACATTGCCACTGGTCTGCCATGTTCACTACATTTATCAGTCTGTTGAATTAGACTGGAAAAACAGGGCAGGCGAAATCAGCTCAAATGTGTGTGCGCGTGTGTGCACTACAAGGGATTGTGGAAGGAGACGGCTGAAAGGAAAGTGGTGTGTGAGGAGAGAGGGAGAGAAAGAAGCAGGTTGTGGTCCAAAGGAGGCGCTAGGTGCTTATTGGCAGTTACGTGGGCTGCAATTAGGTGTTTGAAGGGATGTTTAATCTTTGACATCACACACATTACATGGAGGCCCTGTCTGTCATTAAGGAAGTGACTCACAGTGTTGGAGTGGTATCCCTCCTGATCTCTTACAGTTGGCGTACTTTAGCACACGTGTGTCGCAACACTGTCAGTCATCACCGGCTGCCCTCAAGTCAGACACTGGTTGGCCCACATAGCTGTCAATCATCTTAGCCTGCTATTACGGTGTCTGTGTCTGGTCTTCGGGCAGGAATTGTACAGTAGTGTGTCGGGGAAGGCCCTGTCACTCCTTGCCCTCAAGAGACAATGCACAGACAGCAGTCTGTGAGTTAGTCTGAACAGAGATAACACAATATGTGTCAGATGTCTGCTGTGTGTGTGTGTGTGTGTGTGTGTGTGACATGAGCCGGTGTTTCTACGCGTCTTTAATGTGCATCTCTTTCCCAACTCCCTTGGCCTTTACTTCTCTCCCTCACTCCCTCTCTTTTATCTCTTACTCCACTATCTCGGCCATTGTCCAGCTCATCCATCTCCGGTCTTTAGTTGTAATGGTCACTTTGCTGTGTTTCTGTGTGTGTGTTTGTGTGTCTGTGTGCGTTTAAGACGGCAATCAGTGCTGTGACTAGGGCAGGATGTTTATCATGGGGCCATTCGCCGCCCTGACCGAAAGAATTCTTGTTTATTGGCCCCGGCCCCCACTCCGCCCCACTGCCTGTGCTAGGCTAACTTTAGAGTCACAGTGAGCCTTTATTAGCAGTGCTGATGCCCAATGACCTAACCATCACATCATCTGTGGGCTCTCTCTGCTTTTCTTTCTACATCTCTTTCTCTCTCTCACACACACACTCACTCTCTCTCTCTCTCTCTCTCTCTCTCTCTCTCCTGCTGTCTCCTCCATCCCCTCTTCTATGGCCCTGCTTTCCCTCTCAGCATCTGTTACAGCAAAGCTATGATCTAACCCAGAGGTCAGCTGTTTATTCCATTGACTTGCTTTCTCTATTCTCATGTGTTAGTGCATCTGTGGTCTCCTCTCTCTTTCTCTTTCTCTCCCTCTGTTTCTTTTTTCCCCTTCTCTCTCCTCTCTCTCTCTTGTCTCTCTCTCTGTTTCTCTTCTCTCCTCTCTCTCACCCGTCACATTTACTTCTCTCTCCTGTGCCATGCAGATGTTTCTCTCATTATCTAAAACTGCCATCTCTGGCTGTCTGCCCCTGAGAGAGTTGGCTTTAAGAGCTGGCTCCATTATGCCATTATTTATGGTGTGTGTGAGTGTGTGCGTGTGCACGCTGTGATCTCTGACGTGAGCTTAAATGTAAGAGCACTATCGTCTTTAACACGACATCACTAGATGACACCTAGATATTTTCTCTTTTCCTCTTTCTGTTAATTTTCTGCATTCCCTTTCACTTTTTACTTCTCCTTTTGTGGCATTTGAACACCTTCTTTTCTGCCACCGTCTTTTTCAGCCTTGACACTCTCTTGCTGTCTTGCCATCCCACAGACAGAAACTGAAGACCTCACACAGCTTAAATGTTTTCTGAATCATCTGATTTGCCAGGGAAGCATCTCTGAGCTTGTAAATGTCTGAGCTGCGGTGAAGGCAAAGCTTATAAACGACATAAGTTATAAATGTTACTAACAGTAGATCCTTCACCTCCTGTGTGTGTGTGTGTGTGTGTGTGTGTGTGTGTGTTTGCGACTTGAGTGAACAAGACAAACAGACTCACATATACAGGGTTTTGCTACTTGTGCCTCTGTTAAAGTTTCTCCAGTGAGAACACGTGTGTGTGTGTGTGTGTGTGTGTGTGTGTGTGTGTGTGTGTGTGTGGAAGGGAGGGAGATGAAGAGGGAGAGAAACCTGGAGGGAGAAAGGAAAATGATTAAACCGTTGTAAATAGTGTGGTGGTCAGTCTGAGAAGTCGTCTGAATTTGGCCATTGTGCTGAAGGTGACCGTTGGAGTGAGTGACTCACGGGAAATGAGTTTGTATGCCTGTTTATGTTTGAATGTTTTGTTGGACTCTGGCCTTGCCCACAACACTCCCAATGTAAGGTGTAATAACAAACTCTCAACCCCCTTCCCTCCATACACACACACACACATACACAAACACACACACACTCTTTCTGTTTCTCTCTCCCTCTCCCTCTCTATGCACACATTTTCACCTCTGTGCGGTTGCTTGTTTTGCCTATCACTGCTGTTGCTGTTTCAGCATGTCTGGCAGGCTAATGGTTTTTTTAACCGAGGTGTAGGCTATGCGTCCACGTTTGTGAGACTTGGCAGTTGTCCAGGTGTGAAAGGTGTGTTGTCATTACTCCCTCAATTCTGTGAGTGTAACAGACCTGTAAAGCACCCACCCCTGGGTCTGTGAACGGTGGGCGAATGAGAGTGGTGTGATGTATGTGTGAAGTGTGTTTAGTGTGTGTTGCACTGGGGTGTGGATATGGGTGTGTACTTAATCATCAGGTCATTTGTCTTCTCTCAACAGATTGAAGCAGATCTTATCAGATCAGGTTCAGAAAGTGTGTGTGTGTGTGTGTCTGTGTGTGTGCGCGCGTGCACCCTCACGCGTTGCCTTGAGAACCGTGGTGTGTGTGTGTGTGTGTCTTAACCTGCTGCGTTCCTGCCTGGGTGGAGTTTCGTTCTAACGTTTTGGGCCAGAGGGCCCGTCTCCACGACAGCCAAGCTTGGAGATTATGGGCTGTAGCCGTCAGACTGATGTTTGTATGAACACAGTGCAGGAATGAAACACAGTGGTGTAAACTGAGTGGCATATTCGTATACCCCTCCACACACACACACTCACACACACATCTATGACACACAAATACTATATGCACACGCATACTCGATCCAGGCATTCACATATCAGGGCTTACCAACACACCACACACACACACACACACACACTCGAATTTACAATTGCAGACTATAGGCCTATGAAGGGTTCTTCAACGTGCACACACACGTCAAGACCAAGTTTAAACATACAAATAAATGGAGAAAAACTCGGTGGAGCTTTTCAACTGCTTTTATCCAGAGTTCTCTTCTCTGGCTGACTACTTCTTGGCTCTGTCTGTCTTCCAGCTGGAGGGGACGGTGGACTTGGAGGAACGGCGGGTGATCCGGTCGGCCATCCGGGAGCTTCGCCGCCGCGAGATTGAGGACATGGAAGCTGCCCTCCGAAGCAAGCGCTTCAGACATGGCCCCCATCACCACGACGACAAAGAGAATCAGCTCAGGTCAGCTGACGCATACATACACACACACACACACACACACACACACCTAAAAGGCAGGAGGTAGACAACTAAGGACAAAGCTGTTATGTTTTATGTGTGTTTGCTTGTGTGATAGGTCAGAGTTGGCAGAGTCATTGAATGTGCTGTCTGGGAAGCTTCAGTCCATCCATGATACTGAAGAGCTCACAAGGATGGTAAGGACATGTGTATTACGCATACACACACACACACACATATAACCAAACACATTCTCTTACAGCCTTTCCTTATTATTTACCCTCAATATGGCATTGGCTATAGTTGGTTGCTGAAGCAAAACCTCTGCTGTGTGTGTGTGTGTGTGTGTGTGTGTGTGTGTATGTGTGTGTGTGTGTGTTTGTTTTCTCACAGTTGAGGACCGCCACCAGCTATGAAGAGAGGAAACTGATAAGAGGTGCCATCCGCCGAGAGAGAGAGCAAGAGATCCAGGGTGAGTGAGTGTGTGTGTGTGTGTGGTTTGATTTGGTGTCCTTACTATTCTTACGAGATGAGTCTGTACACTTTCCTTTTACTTTTTTCTTAGCCTACTCTTTTTCTTAGCTGGGAGTTTAATAAAGACCAAGATGGCTGAAATGTCATTCAGATCCAAGGAAACCAAAGCAAACAAAAATTAAGAAATTTGTCACATTTTGTACTGCACATGTAAAATGACTCATTCTACTATAATGCATTATTTTTGCCTTTATATAAAGAATTTCTCATTTTTATTGTGTGTGTGTGTGTGTGTGTGTGTGTGTGTGTGTGTGTTTTGAATGTGCACTCCAGGGGCTACAGCGAAGATTTCAGGTCATCCAGCGGAACGTAGACCTTCCCAGAGTTCTGAGCAGCTCAGACCCAACTGTGATGTGAGTGCTCTTATTTTCTCTAAAAGACTAAAGAAGAGGCAGGCAATGGGAAATGAAAGATTGTGTGTGTGTGAGAAAGAGAAAGACAGAGAGTGTTTGCGTGAGAGAGTGTGTGAGTGTGTCTATGTGTGAGAGAGAGAGAGAGAGAGAGAGAGAGAGAGAGGCAATGGAAGATGAGTAGAAGTACTGTTCCTAAGAGTGTGTGTGAGTGCGTGAGAGAGAGAGAGAGAGCACAATGTCTCTGAGATGCGCATTGTTCTCATATAACAAACAAACTCTCAACCACAGAACTGCAGAACTGTGCATGTTTCCAGGCTATGGAAGCAGTAGATGCTAACTACATGTTTTTGTCAAACAATGAGGAGTGAGGTTTCGAAAAAAATGTAGAAAATTATGCAGAAGACACACACACACACACACACACACACACACAATAAACCTGTCCCCACACGGTTGCTCTCACATATGTGTATTGTGTAACAGTCTTCATAATTCATCCTAAGAGGTATCCTGAGATTAAACACATACACATGCGCGCACATGCACACTCGCATTTGCACAGACACACACACACACACACACACACATACACACATACACACAGTCTGTCACCCTCTGACTCATGCTGTCTGTTGCTATTGATGTCTGTGGCAACAAAAATGGTATTGTGGAATGCAAAAAATGTTATACTAACCACACACACAATGCAATGTCTCTGTCTTTCTTTCTTTCTTTTTTCTTCCTGTCTGTTTTTATCATACTGTCTTTTACTCCATAAAATTCTAACATTATATGCAGACAGGAATATGCGCAGGTGTCTTGAGTTTTATTTGTGTGTGTGCATAATGTGTGTGCATTTTAGTCCAGTGCACTGAGGTGTCAGTTTGACTCAATAGTGACACCATGTGGACTCTGACAAACATTACATGGATGAGCCCCATTATTCTCCCCATGAGTAGGAACACATAGGTACGTCAGATCACACAGACCACAGAGTAGCTGAAAGAGATAAAGGCCAGCTGTATGCCTGCCAGAGAGCTCATTTAAACACATGCATCGCTTTTATACTTTCCGGTTAAGCTGATGTGATTTTAAATGTAGCAGTGTAGAAAACAATTGACCCATGTGTCAAGACCTTGAAACAAGTCACCTTCTAAAGATTTTTGCCTACAGCTAAGGAGGCAAAGAGGTCTGCACAGTCTTAACATTACGCCCCCTCAGTCAATGTTGCAAAAGTTTTATATTTGGCCTCTGCGATCAACCACACACTTTACACAGTATTGTATCTGGTAGTACTCAGTAGCCAGGAACAACAGGGCTAAAAGTTGATTTAATTATTGGCTTAATAGAGAAATCTGGTGTGAATCAATCCACAGCTCTGTTCAAACTCACCAAGGAAAATTGATAGAACTTAGACGAAGTAGTGAACCGGCAACTAACACTTAGTGAATTAGGCACAGTAACTTAACTTTCATTTTGCCATGCCCCATTCAGTTAAAATTAATTATTGGTTTGGGATTACGTCTATGTTGCATCAAATATTCTGGTCTTTTTTTTCATATCGACAGCAATCAGTGACCAGGAGCAACAGGATTATTGAGTTAGTGAATAATTCACAGCTTTCTCCTTTAAGTCATTCATTGTCATTACATCAGTGCATGTTTAGGATTGGCTGAAATCATTGGACAACAGCCCTAGTTTGCAAGTTCATTCATATTTGCAATACATTTCTGTTATTTCTGAACTAAATTCTCCAGACATTTACCACAAATTTTACTACTTTGCACTAGTAGTCCACTACAAGCTGTCTGATTTATTTACAGGCAGCTTTGTTCGCAAGTTAGTTGATATTGTACTTTTGTTTACACATCAGTGAAACACCCGGCCTTTGTCATGGTCAATGATGTGAACAAAACTGTTCATGTTCTTGAATACATTCAGTAGGATTATGAGTGCAAGGGTGTATGAGGAGAATGGGGATCAAAATTGTTCTTGCGGAATGTATGTGGATCATATGTGGGTGTGTGTATGTGGGTCATAAATGTTTGTGGGTGTGCGTCAAGAGTGTGTATGGGACTCTGCTGTCTTATCTGCGGTCCTAGGTTGTCCCTATCTGTTCATCTGGGACAGGTATAGTCAGGCAGGCATATACTGTCCATGGGTATGCGTGCAAACATGCACAGACACAGTGATCACAGCATGATAAGACACAACCTGATAACATGGTATGATCCTAGAGTCATATTGCCTTTGCGCACAGGTAACAAACACAAGTCATAATATGTACACACACGCACACACACACTAATGCAACACTTAAATCCCTTGTGCACTGATAACAGTAAAAGTTAAAGTATTAGGACAATAACACAATAGCACTTAAGGTACAGTATAAGGTTTGCATGGATGTTCCTCTTGGTTTTTGAAATTTTGTGGGTTTGAACATACATTGTGCTGTCCTTGCCATTTGTATGTCTTTGTTTGTTTGTGTGTGTGTGTGTGTGTGTGTGTGCCTTTTTGCTCAGGTTACGGCCCTTTGTATGGTCGTCTGTCTGATTAGATGGGCAGGAACCAATCAAGTTGGGATTATTTTGCCTTGAGGAGTGACTGCACAAGCACCCTGTGAAAGTTAATGAGTTAGCCATCGCTAAATTACTGAGAGAGAAAGAGAGAGAGGGAGGTGGGGAATGGGGGGAGCAATGCACACAAAGAGGGTGGAGAGGAAGTGGGGGAGTGGTCACTCGGTAAGGGAGAGAGAGGGACCCAATTTCTTCTCATTCTCCTTTTTGCTGGTGGAGGGAACAGGCTTCACGGCAGAAAGGTAAAAGAGACTTCACCCCTGCCGTGTGTGTGTGTGTGTGTGTGTGTGTGTGTTTGTGTTTGTGTGTGTTTAGACATAATTCTTTGAATGAATCATCTATAAGAATAGCTTTTCCTCAAATGTTAGTGTATGTCAGTTTGTGTGTGTTTGAAGGAGAGAGAGTGTTTAAGATAGATATGTGAGCATCAGTCAGGTTGGCTTTAATTGTTTATTTGGCTCAGAGATGGTGACAGGAGAGAAGAGCGCACACACACACAGTAAAGACAGCTAGGGAGGGCAGGCTGATTTGACACAAGATGGAGTGTACAGTTTTTCTTCAAATCTGTTAACCTAGAGGTGGAGTGAGTGTGTGTGTGTGTGTCTGTCAGTGTGTTGTTGTGTTGTGACACTTGGTGACAGCATCAACAAAATGAGCATGTGAATTCATTGTGTGTGTGTGTGTGTGTGTGATTCCAAAGTGTCAGACGCTGCTACTGCTTTTCAGTCTTATGAGCGTGTGGTTGACCTCAGCCATGCAGTCATGGAAAATGGAAAATAAAAAATGTGTGTGTGTGCGTGTGTATGCGCGCGCGAGTAGGAGATGGATATATAGTGGATTTTGTATTGTGTGGAAGAAGATTTCAGATTCTGTGATATGGTGTAGCTACAGGCTGTATACAGCCATATATTTTCAGTGACACATTTCTCCAGTGTATTTTCAGAATAGAACGTCCTGCTATGTTTTGATTGTGAGTGTGTGAATGGAATTTATACACAAACTCTATCATTGTGTGTGTGTGTGTGTGTTTACAGTATGCATATAGGCTGTGTGTGTGGGTCTCTGTGGTCAGCTTGTAGTTGGTCTGGCTAAAAGGTCAGCTTGGTTCAGCTTGTCAGACCTTTAATTAACAACACACACACAGTCTCTCTCTCTCACACACACATGCGCACACACACACACACACTAATTCACATGCACACACTCGCAAATGCGCACACACACACACACACACACACACACACACACACACACACACACACACACACACACACACACACATACACACACACAGAATGAGAACCAGGAGCAGGTATCCTCCATCTCTTTCCCTCTTGGTATCCTCTCTTTCCCACCTCATTCCTATATATCTGGCTTCTTGTTCCATCTTTATCTCTCAATTCAATTTAATTCAACTCAATCCAATTCAATAGAGCTTTATTGGCATGGCAAAATCTCTCTCTCTCTCTCTCTCTCTCTCCCTCTCTCTCTCCCTCCTGCCCATGCTGCCCTACAAATCACATGTGAATCGCTTGTGAATCGTACCTCAACGTTTCCCCTTCCTATCCATTCCGTCTCTCTTATTTTCTCTCTCGCTCTCACACACACAACACACACACACACACACACTAACAAAGACTCACTCACTCACACACACACACTGTTGATTTGAATTTGATTAGCGCTTGTTTACAGCGCACTCACTCATAGGGGAGGGTTTATCAATGTAATCACACACACACACACACACACACACAAACACACACACAAACACAGTTCACCACCAGTACACAGAGGTGAGTGATAAGTTGTTTGCAGGTGCTTGTAGTTTGACTGCAGGCACTAAAAGGATTAGAGACCAAAGTCACAGTCCTTGCCTATCCTCTCATAGAAACAAAGCAACACACACACACACACACACACATATGCTTACACTCGACATTCTAAAATACATATATAGATACGCAACCCAATAATTTCTGCCTGTCCTCTCATAGAAACAAAGCAATACACACTTACACTCAGTATTCTAAAATATACATATAGATACACAACTCAATAGTTTCTGACTGCTTTAAACTCTCACAGTTGTTACCAAACAGGCCTTATCTGACTGTGCTTGTGTTCAACCTTAGTTGGCATACACATACTCATAGTGTGTGTGTGTGTGTGTGTGTGTGTGTGTGTGTGT
>JAGFZM010000413.1:18423-44153 GCA_017657215.1 Limnothrissa miodon | reverse complement strand
ATAATCTTCATAAGTACTATACATGCATGTGTCTGTCAGTTTCTTACACATTTTGCAGATTAATAAACTTCTGGGAGTCGGCGATCATGTCGGGGATAGTGCCACGAACAGGTAAGCAGCCTGCCCCCTCACCCCGCACAAACTCCCTCACCGCACGAGCAATTACCCAGAAGGAAGGAGTCTGTGAAACAAAAAACACACACACACACACACACACACACACACACACACACACGATGTTAAGCGTTAGTGACCAGAAGATGGATTATTTTTCATTTTTACAAATGATAGAATTTTTTCATCAAATACATGTATGTTGGAGTAACTTTATTAACATCATTTTAAAATGAATCAACTTCTTTCATGGAAATGGGGCCATTCGATAAACAAAAATTTAAAGGGAACATAAGAGTCCATTCTGATGCATTGGAAATCATAATTATCAGCAAACTCCCTCTGTGCATTTGACATTGTTTTCCTCGAGTGAGCGTTTAACCTCCTGTCAAGTGTCCCATCCCTGCTGACTGAGGCCCTCACCTGTGCAGAGATGTTACTACACTGCTCCCCATTGAAGATGTCTTCCACTGCACTGGACACCTACGGACCACCAGAAAAAAAAAAAAAAAAAAAAAAAAAAAAAAAAACACATAGATTGAACAATGAGACATTGAGAAATCTGGTGTGAATCAGTCAATAGTCCTGTGGTTCAAGGTCACTGAATGTTGTCTGTGAGAAAAAGTACCAGGAATTTGATGCAAAATAACAAACCAATAACTAATGTTAACTGAATGTGAAACTGGATGTTCACTGAACGTTGTCTGTGAGAAAAAGTACCAGAAATTTGATGCAAAATAACAAACCAATAACTAATGTTAACTGAATGTGAAACTGGATGTTCACTGATCGTTGTCTGTGAGAAAAAGTACCAGAAATTTGATGCAAAATAACAAACCAATGACTAATGTTAACTGAATGCGAAACTGGATGTTCACTGAATGTTGTCTGTGAGAAAAAGTACCAGAAATTTGATGCAAAATAACAAACCAATAACTAATGTTAACTGAATGCGACACAGTGAAATTAAACTGAGAACAAGTTACTGTATCATATGTTGTTTGTGTTTCTGGTTCTTTTTCCTACTCACAGCCCTTGTTTAGCAGGGCTGAACACCAGTGCAATAGGGGTCCTGACTCAAAGTTTGACAGAAGATTCGTTAGAGAACCTTAGTAGGGTTAAGGGCTGTGTTGACGTTCTTTATGGCCTCCTCAAAGTTCTCCTCATCCTCAGGTGCTCCATTTTCATTCTTCAAGATTCCTGGTAGAGAACCAAGTGGAAAAAGAGAACACATTGCTAATCAATACCAGATTACTACTAGCCTGACAGGCTAGTACAAAATGTATAGTCAGTCCAAGAAGCGATTGTCTTTCAACCTTAACAGCACTACGACGATCAGAGCAATGTGGGCAAAACAGCAGCCTACTGTACTTCCTTAAAAACTAATGACATGAGTGCCTTTGTTTGCTCAATAACTTCACCAAAGCCATAGCCAAAGCTCAGTCATTAGCTTGCTAAACCTGCCCATAGACTGACCACAAAAATAGAGCATTGTGATTTGTCCCACCAAGACTCGGAAGACTTTATGGTACGTGGCGAGACGTGACGTACCATATCCACTGAGCAAAACTATTTGCTACTACTAAGGAGCGTTTAGACGACTAGGTTAGCTAGCTGGCGAGGCAGCATGGTTCTCTTCAAACTCACCTTGCCGGATTAGCTCCCTGAAGGCCTCTTTCTCTTTGTAATTCTTTGGCAGTTGAGAATCATGCTGAGAAGTAAATGAAAGAAGTAAATGGCGAGAAGCAAATGAAACACATAAATAAATGAGTAATACTAATGTGAGAAAGACTAAATAGACAACAAGAGACCCACCTCACTCCTCCACTTCTCCAAGTATTTAGCGACGACAATAATCCATGGTGTGTGACTGTGATCCTGGGACACACGACATATAAAACATTAGACCTTTTTAATGCCTTTGCACACCCCACATTAAGGCCCTCACAGTGATGGGTCCATGAGAGTTGCCCATTCAGAGATACCTACTAGAGTGAAACGTGAGGCCCAGGGTGAATGTACCAGTAGACCTGGGGTAGATAAAAATGATGCGTGGGAATACTGCTACTGAACACTAATGGGTCCTGTGTACAGCAAAGTCACTGACTAAGATGCGGTTAGTGATGGGGGTGAGACAGTGCCTCATGAAAAGGGTCATGTTTTTATAGGGCAGGTATAATTAATAGATGAATTAAAAAATATATACACAAATGCAATCATTTTAGAAGTCTAAAGTATGTCACAATGTCAATTATGGCAAATAGGTTACCAATGAAAATGACTGATATTACCGATTGAGAGTAACACAAGTTACGTTAATCTTGTGCAACATCTTGATTGATAGGACTACTCTCATCAGATCAGCAGCATGTCTTACATTTTTATGTGAAATTGTAATGATTGAAAAGGAAACATTTTTGGCTTATTTAGTGTAATGTAAATGTCATCTTATAGTTATGTTTTATTTTCATTTTGTGTAAACTCTGTCCTCTGTTACATCTGACAGATGATGGGTATCGGCTACACTCAATCTCCTGACAGAGAAAAACATGCCATCTTCTCACTGGTTTCTTCTTTACCAAAAACAAGCGGAATTGTGTATTATTTTGAAATAGTAAAATATTTAAATATTAAAAATGGAAATGTGCAAGACAATTACCCCCACAAGAGTGTCAACGCTTAACCCTGGTCTATATAAAATCAGACCTACACCCCAACCTCACAGCAACCCTACAGCATGCAAAATAAATCTAGCTAGACTTTTAAACAGTAACTTAAAAACTTCATACTTTTAATACTTTATACGGCTCTCATCCACAACTGCTCTCCTAGCATGCTAAAGATAAATTTAAGGGATCCATTCTTTCACCTTCTTTTCCATGCTGTCTAGGTCATAGGATTCAATGTGTTTCTTGAGCTCAGGAAAAGGCTGGTCCAACCTCAGGTCTTCTAGTGCGTTGTCTGGATGGGACTCAATAACTATGGAAACAGAATGGAACCACATTGATTGGGTGGCGTGCACAATAAGTCCCATCATACTATTGACTGGGTCTTTAGCAGTCTACGCTGGGAGCTCAAAGCACATTGCAGCCTGTTGAGGTATTTGGCACATTCTGGTGACCAAGAGGAATAATCACACATACACAAATACAGGCCTACATACACATGTCTGCCTCCACACACACACACACACACACACACCCCACAGGTTGTTTCTAGGGCATGTCATACCTGTGTGTTCTCTGACGACCAGCCTCATGTAGCCAGTGAGGCCATAAGTCCTGCACAGGAGGAAGGGCACCCCAGCATTCCAGAGGACAGCACCTAACCTCAAACACGTGCTGCAGGTACACAGAGTGCACAGCCATGTTTAGACAACTCACCGACATGCAGATCCAGTATCAGCATTGCAGGTAGTCATTAGTCAACCGTCATCACAGGTAGGAGGCATACATTTTGTAAATATACACTCACACTCTCTCTATAAATACATACACCGTCACTGTCTTTGTTTCTCTCTCTCTCTCACACACACACACACCCACACACAGAAATAGAGACAGACATAAAAAAAACATTTTAAAAACACTCAAAACAAACAAATTATACCAACCTCTCGGGTATCTGGACCCCAATAACTAGACTAAATCTGTGGAAGAACTCTGGATCATTGTCCAGGAGCTTGTCAGGAGACTGCAAAAACCAGAGGCAGAGGCAATTTATTAATACTCTGCTTCCTGTCTCGGCTTAAGGTACTTCTTGAAATAAAAGCCAATGTGCAATGACAAAAACATTTTTTTTCACCTCTTCTACAAAGTTCCCTGACACATCACTGTTCAGCTCCTGCAGCAGTTCAGTAGCAGATTGGGCCCGGTTCTGTGGTAACAATAGGAATACAGCAAGATACCTTCAGACCACATTTGTACTTCATTTAAACATACGTCATTTAAATCACATTAGACCCAAAGTCAGGTATCAATTTGGTTTTGAGACCAAGGACACTTACTTTTCCAATGCTGTTGTTGCTTAGAAAAAAGCTGCAATGCAAGCAATGAGAAAGTTTGTTTTACATATTTTCGGGCTTCCGAGTATTTTAGATATCCATTGCCATGGAATATTAGATCAGTACACTTAAGATTGGTAAAACATGCTATGCTGTAAAGTCAGTGGACAAAAACGTGAAATATTGATTTCATCATACTTGTTTCCTACATCTTCCCCAGATACTTTGTGGCCATCCACAATGGTGAAGGCGCCAATTCCTGAAAAAAGTGAGAGGGCACAGGTAAGGGAGGGGGAGAAAAGTAAGCTAAAAGGCCACTGTTGTTCAATAAATCATATGAGCTTTTAAATGTTTACCTGGCAGGACTAGGTTCTTGAGTATTTCTGTGCCAGTAGCAGTGGCATTGATGAGACATACGTGAGCGTTCTCTAAAGCCTCTTGACCATGGTCACCCCATAATCTGTGGAGAACAGTAATGAATCCTAGTAAAATCATCCTAGTCAAGTCATTAGTAACACAATAAGTATATAAGTAACAGGCTCCTTCTGACAGGTGTCACAGCAACCTGGGTAACATCACATATTACCAACTTAGCATGGCACTAACATTACGATAGGTTTGCAGCAGCCACCATGCAAATGGCAAGTCTACTGCAGACTACTGGGTCGCGTGGCTAGATGGCAAATTCAGTAGAGGTTTTTCCCCCCTATAATAATGCACAAAGCCTCTGTGAAAAGTTATTCTATTTAAAATGGGGCTAGTTAGCTGAAGCTATTTCACGTCTGATCAGGGGCACAACGCATCGGGCCCCTCATTAAAAGCAGTATTACCACGCTGTGAGTTATGGAAGTATAATGCTGCCAATTTTTAAAAATTTACTTTTCCATACCTCAGTTGTCTGTCATACTTTTGTTCCTTAGATGTTTTAGTGGCTGCCATCCTGCGCTATATTATACCGGTGAAATGGCCAGGCTTGCAACTTAACCCACTGTAAGACTAACAGATTCGTCACTGTTTTGATTACTAACAGCACATTCGTCACTACTATTTCGTGCAATTTCAATTTGTACCACGAGAGGGAGGCACTTGCCCTCTCTGGGCTCTTCACCTCTGGTCTGGGACGTAGTAGGCCTACTAAGTTAGAAAAATCAATAGCCCATTCTACAGAAAACTTTTTTTTTGCGTTTGTTCCTTATTGGTTTAACCGTGTTTTACTACGAAAGAAATGCAGTTAGGTCAATCCATGTTTGTGTGATACAATGTCCAATAAAACCCTTCTCATTGGTCCCATATATTTTATTAACACATTTAAAGACTTTTTAAAAAAAATAGGTTTGCTTAAAGAGACTATATTTTTCAGAATATGTAATGGATTATGTATGCTGAAAATCTGGTCCCTCAATTACCCAAATTTCTCAGCACAGAATCAGTATCCACATAGAATCCATAAATCTCCTTAATGTTACTGTTTTCAGTCAGATAGGCTACTTCAAAAACGAATGGTTCTTGTTAGATTGTGTAATGGTCTGACTCTGGGTAGCATCACGGCCAATGGAACAGCTATAGTTGCAACCTAGGCTACTCAAGGCTTTTTGACAATCTCTTTGAGCAATAGGATTCTGAGGGGGCGTGGTAAGAGAGGATAACCTACACTTGCCTCACAGGCTACTACACGCGCTTACAAGTCGTTTTCAGTTCCTTCATCTCTCATTTCTGCCAAACTCCCTTTATTCATTTGTTCATCCGCGTCCCGCTGTTTGGAAATACCCGCGCCTGCGAGTGCATCGCAGCAGAGAAGTGCCAACACCTCGAAATGACCGGACACCATTGGGGATACGGAGAAGAGGACGGTAAGATAAGTCAATTAAGGTTAATCGAGTGCCAGCAGTCGGCACGTCGCCTAGAGATTAAGTTATTGTCCTTTGCGGTCACAGGTAGGATACTGAAGATGTTACTTATCAGGATTGCCCTCAACTAAAACGTCAAGATTTCATTGCTTGAAGATGGAGTGAACTTTACCAGTCGTGTTTTATGTCCAGGCCAGGGATTAATTGGCACTATTTTGGATTTGAGCTCCTTCCTAAAGTTCAAATTCAAAAGTCCAAATTGTTAATTTAAAAAAAGGCCGAGGCACTGTGTCAATTGCAGTCGAATGCAAAACTGCATTCTTCTTTGTAAGTTCTCCTTGAAGTCTAGATCTACATTGCTCTTTCCATTGACCTGGACAGTGCATGCTATGTTGTAGCCAAGTGATGATTCACGCAGAGATCAAATATGTGAAAAAAAAATGCAAAACGAAATGTAAATTCAAAATGAAACATTGTCTGGTTTACTAACCATGTGAATTTTCTTTTCTTTGTGATTCAATGACTAGTTGTGCCTGGTATGGGACCAGTGTATTATTTCTTCCTGTAAATCTATGTCTTTTTCAGGCCCCTCTGAGTGGCATAGAGCCTATCCCATCGCTCAGGGTGACCGTCAGTCTCCCATCAACATAGTTCCCACGGAAACAGTCTACGACGCCAACCTTTCCCCTATCTTCCTATCCTACAACAACTGCACATCCACAAGTATCTCCAACAATGGTCACTCAGTGGTGGTGGAGTTTGATGACTCTGACGACCGGTCAGGTGAGGATACCAGAGAGGAGATCTGAGCGCTAACACCTACTGTATGTGCCCACCTGCATGGCATGACCGGTGACTGGGTGCGATTGACGAGCATGCAACCTCTGTAATGATATCCAGACCTGGTGGGGTTTAGCATTTGTAAGTTGGGGCTTATTTTTAGCCTGATCCCACTAAGCTTGGTTCACCTCTATCAGCACAGGGTAAAATACTGCTCTCGATTATCAAAGCTCTTGCTTGGGGCCAAAAGACCATAGCCAGTCCTAAAGGATGAACCTGGTCTGATGTGAAGGCTTTGGGAAAGCCTTGAGTCATGAGTCGTGGAAAAACAGGCTTTGATTGGCAAATCAATACGGAATGCTTTGGTCTGGTGCCGGTCATTTATGTTTGCCTAATGCACCACAGAGCACACACAAACTTTGCATTGGCTGGTGTGGGTACACATACCATACCATTGTCCATAATTTAACTGGACACACACACACACACACACACAGTAAATTGATGTGAATTAATGTTAAAGTGTTTAGTATCTATCAATCTCTATCTATCTAGTGCATCACACTAATTGTAAAGCTGCCTGTATAGAAAATCTTTACCATTCATTGAGGACGTACTATTATTTAATTGTAGGATGCAGCTAATTGTTACAGCCAAACTATTTATAAATCCCGTCTGTGATTTGCATTCTATTTTTATCAGCATTTACAGTGGTGTTGTCGTGGAAAATTATTTCATTGTTATATTACCAATCACCACGTAGACAGAGTTATCAGATGCTGCAGAAATGCAGCCTTTATTAAGCAATGTGTTCGTCGAAGTAGAGCTCCCAACTCATTCAAAGGACATCCCTGATATACCTCCCCTTCTCCTGGCCTACCGACTTTTCTTTATCTATTCTGCATTGATATTCACTCACTCCCATCCTGTTCTGTCCTCATCTTATCTCAGGTTCCACCTGACTAAACATTCCTGTCTTTGGTTATTTCTGCTAACCTCAGTCCATCTTTCCTATCATTTGATTAGGTTATGACCCCTGCTGACCACTCAGATCGGACCTTCTGCTGAACTCACCTACCTCTGTTATCTTAACTCCCAACCCACTCTAACCAGCTTACTCTGTATTTCCACAACTAACTTCTTAACTATTATTCTTATGTATGTTTGATATTTTTAACCACAGTATACAGTGAACCTTCCTCCAGTTAAAAGCTATTGTTTTCCACATTTCAGAAGGCATTTAGTCATCCCTGCAAAAATATGATATTACTATAGAGTGTTATTAGTGTTGAGATAATGTCTGCTTTATAGAGACTAGTTTTCACTCAGATATTTTAGGATGGTTTTGAGGCCTCGGAAAGATATACTTTTGTAGGGTTAAACACAGGTGTTTCACGTCTGCTGAGCTATGCCTCCAGGCAGGTACTGTAGTTTGACCTTAGGGTGTACTGGTGTGTCAGCAAACTCTGTGAAAACAGCATGACGTGCTATGTCTTTATTTGATGTGCAAGCCTGTTTAGTTTCTTATCAGTGAGAGAAGCTTATGAATGAGTATATGCAGATGGCTACAAACTCCTATACACATTTACATGTGCACGCACAGGGGGGACTGGGTGTGTCAGTGCACACACACACACACACACACACACACACACCACACATACATTTAGCAAAACATACCTAGACTATCTGAACACATAAAGACTGGCTTAATATAGTTAGCTAACTTGATTGGCAGACATGATTGGCACACCCACCCAAACACACACACACACACGCACGCACGCACATACACACTTCTGCACAATGGCACATACCCAGCTGTTACAAAAGTAAAATCCACAGATGCTTCAGGTTTAAATCAATTAGCGGCCCAAATGTCTGTTCAGTTATGCTGTCCGTTTTCATTATTTTGATGAGAGAGATAGACAAAAGGGATGGGTGTAGAGGGCAAATATGGAGGTATGGAGTTTGAGGGAGGGTGTGAGAAAGAGACAGAGAGAGAGAGAGAGAGAGGTAGAGAGAAAGAGAGGCTTGTATGTTGTTGTTGTATGCTTTGGCTCCAGTGGCGTTTGGGAGATCTTCACACCTACTGGGCTGGCATGAGTGGCATGTGCATTAGAGCAGGGTTCTCTCTGCCCGACTCAAGCAGCTGGACCTCAGATTGGATCACAGTCCCCCAGTACTGACAGCTGTCTCATCAGCACCAGGCTGCTGTGTTTTCTCTCTCTCTCTCTCTTTTAAAATCATAATTCTCTGTGGAATCTCAGACTTGATGTCAATGAATGCTTGGCAGACTTGATGTCAATGAATGCTTCCAAGTCCTGTGGGTGGTACAGTAGGCAGCAATGCATAGTCATTTTCTTGTGCGTTTTAATGAACAGGTTTGGACCAGTGCTTTTCAATAGGGTTATTACCCTGTCAAGGAGTGTTCAGTAACATCTTTGTCAAATTATAATAATAATATGTTATATTAATAATAATAATAATAATCTATGAATATAAATGATTTGCCATCTCTGTTTCTCTGCATCTTTATGTTTGTTTACACTGGAGATTGACAAACAATCTTTGGGCTTGGGCGATGGTGTCTGCTCTGTGGCAGCTGGTGATGCCGCCATGCCAGCTGGGCACGCCAGGGGCTAGGTAGGACAGCGGCAGGGTGGCCAAGGTTAATAAGGATTCTCTGTGTTGCCATGGCAGTGATCCAGGGAGGCCCGCTTGCCAACGCTTACAGACTCAAGCAGTTCCACTTCCACTGGGGCGGCAAGGGCTGCGATGGCTCAGAGCACACCGTCGCCGGCAAGACCTTCGCCTCCGAGGTGAGCAAGCACGTGCAGTAGCCCGATGTCACAGCCAGTTGGCCTGGTACGTCCACTGGGTACAGTACAGTATGTCCTGATGGCTGTAGTTGCTAACTTAGTTAGCGGCTGAGTTTTTTTTTTTTTTTCTTTTTTTAGAAACACATGAATGGATTTGTGTCACAACTGATGTCACAACTTCTGAAGTGTTGAAATGACCATTGTTGTTGTAAGAGAGTGGTTACGCACTCTGTACCAGACTGTGGTAAACACTGATACTGCATACTGTAGGACAAAGACCTGACATTTGTGCAATGTCGTTCATACGTCAGAAGATTAATCATCGTTTTAGGAGTGTCGTTTGTCTGCTTCCATGCCGTACCCCTCTGTAAGTCCTCTTCCTTCTCCTCTGGCCAATAGCTGCATCTGGTCCACTGGAACGCGGCCAAGTACAGGACGTTTGGAGAGGCAGCCTCAGCTCCTGATGGCCTGGCTGTCCTTGGCATCTTCCTAGAAGTCAGGGTAAGTGTGTGTATGGGCATAAGGCTACATACACATAGACACACACAAACACACACACACACAGTGTTGTGTGTAAATTAAATGGCTTGTTGGTCCCTTAATGGGCCATTATTCTTTTTCCTGAGGTACTATTTTTCTCTCAGGGCACACCTACTGTGGAAGCCAAATCCCCCCTTTTAGACAGAAATGTATGGACTGTTTACCTTGGCTCCTGATTATTTCACAGCCACCCCACTGTCACTATCCACTTAGCTGCAGAATAAATGTGGTTTCTAAAAGCCTGTGCTAAATCACCATGACAAAAATCTGGAAGATTGTGAAGTGGAGGGCAATCTTCTTAGGACCAGTGACATGAGTAAAATATTACATGGATGTAAACGAAGTAAGTTTTGATTTAAGTTTCCTCTTTAACCACCTTAGGCAGGAGATGAACACAGAGGCCTACACAAGATCACAGACGCCCTGTACATGGTAAAGTTCAAGGTATGTGGGAGGCCCCGAAGAGTCTACCAGAACATCATCTTCATTTTGTAATTGTTTTCCTCTTTATCTTTTTTCTGTATCATTTGAGAATTTGTATCTCAGCAATTTTCTCTGAATGTACAACTCAAAGACTGTTTGAAGAGTTTAATACATGCGAGATTGATTGCAGTGTGTTTTAGAATGGAGTTTTGAAAACATGAGTCATTTTGATACAACCGGTGCAGTTGACTTGGCACTGTTGATTGCCTGTGATAATGGGTGGTGATAGAAACATTCACAGTGAATGACGGTACACATTATTAGAATTTAACCATCAATAAACTATGACCCTACGATTCTATGTGTAGAAATTGTAGTGGACTAAATTCAACATGATGTACAGGTGATTGAACCTCCTATGCTAACCTGTGTCATGGCTGGGTCTACCTGGTGGCTGTCTTGTTTCTCAGGGAACAGTGGTGGACTTTAAAGGCTTCAACCCCAAATGCCTCCTGCCTGACAACCTGGACTACTGGACCTACCCCGGCTCCCTGACCACTCCACCCCTGCACGAGAGCGTCACGTGGCTCGTCCTCAAGGAGCCAATCATGGTGTCTGAGAAACAGGTGAGGATGGGGAAACTGTGGTGTGTGTGTGTGTGTGTGTGTGTGTGTGTGTATGAGATGGGGTGATGAGTGGTGTAGGAGACATCAGGCAGAGGCAACAGGTAAGTGGGTGCCATTTATTTACAAATGTGTCATTTATGTTTGTGTATCTGTAGATACACCAATACTGAGCAATTTGACTTGGTGGAAAACAATTAGGCGGAATTATAAAACTATAAATATAGAAACCTATAAAAACTATAAATATATAAAATAATATTTCAATAACAAAATACATTGACCCTGTACAGTACATACACAATCACAATATTGTGACACCATTCCTTGCATGCAAAGGAGCACATTTTCACAGTATATAATTATCAAAACAATAAAACAAATAATTATTCTAGTAGTCTGATATGCTGACTAGGGCAGTGTGGTCACCAGGCCACGTCACCCAGACAATCTGATGGGGGTGTTTGTGTGTGGTGGGATGGGTGAGAGAGCACCTATGCAAATGTGTTGTGGAGAGGTGGTGGTCACAGGAGTAGTCCACATTATTTGACATGGAGGAAACCAGACCTGTCAGGTTTCTACCACACATTTAACGTGTGTGTGTGTGTGTGTGTGCGTGTGTCATTCAGTCATACAGTGGTAATTATCTTTAGTATATCTATCTATTGTTTAATGGATATGTTACTCTTTTTTATCAAGACGTATTGATGAATTCAAATATTCCTATACATTTTCTTTACATTTTCCTATAAAATACATGAGCAATGGAGGCAAATTCGTCTTGACAGCAGATCTGTATACAATTGACTATCAAATACATGACCAAAGGAAGAGAATTCCCCTCAACAGCAGAATCGTAAAGTTCATAGTGATCTTATCTTTTTCTACTTTTCTCTTTTGTTCTCCAAACTTCTGGGGATGATGATTCGACTGAACGTTTGTCACATGTGCAGTTGTTGATTGGGTAACTGGGGACTGGCTGGCCATAATGATTGCTTTGATATGGCACTGCACTCTGAACTGTGAGTGCTAAGGGGGCTGAGGAGCTAGGACCAGGACCGGGCATACTTTAGGTGCGCGTGTGTGTGTGTGTGTGTGTGTGTGTGTGTGTGTGTGTGTTCAGAAACCAAAAACCCAGCAGTAGCCGTAGATAATCCTTCTAATCCAAATGGTAAAAAAGGGCTCTTTGTTCAGTGAGGACCTTCACTCTTTGGCCCTGTTCTGTCTTTTCTAGCTCATACACTTCACCCCACTACTCTCACCTTAATCTCTTCACATTCACGTTATTCACATCATGTTGAGAGTTCATGGAATCTTCACTCCAAATAGAAACATTATTCAAAAATGTGAATAGATTTCCCCCATTTAAGTTTTAACAAAATGCTTAATACTTGATTTTGCAATCAAGTACTTTAAGTGCTTTAAAGCTGTTTTTTTGTATCCACGTTTAACAAAATGATCCTCTTCCAATTTCAGATTTGTGGTCTGTAACGGTTAATTTGTTATACACAGAATGCCACATATTCATGGCCTAAATTTCTAGAAGTAACCTATTTCAACAAGCCTCAGAGATTTCTATGTTTTCTTTGGAGTCTCTCTCTTCCCCTCATTCTCCCATTGGCCTGTCGATCTGACTTAATGATGAGTGAAAGTGGGCCAGAGCCTGCAGGCCTGCTGAGCCTACATTAGTTCCTGGTGGCCGGTGCCAGTGGAACAGTCCTGAGATGTGCCCAGGATGGAGCCCTCCGTTTTGTTTGTCTGAGTCTCTCTCTCTCTCTCTCTCTCTCTCTCCAGGTTTTCTGCTCTAAGTGGTCTTTCTAATCCCTCACGGAAACCCTTTTAGTAGATGTGGAGTTTTTTAAGCAACCTTCCAACTTACAAGAGGGTAAACTATGGCAGCATGGTTCATAGAGAAAGATGGATTGTATATTTACATGTAGAGTGCTTTGGGGTATAATGCAGTAATTAATAAATAGGTAATACTATGTATGGGTGCCATTTAGGGTGGTATGTAGGGGACCTTGCCTTGATGGCTATTTGAATGTATTGATTTATCTCATTAGCAACATTCCTCTTTCTCTCTTTCTCTTCTGAGATAGCAGCTCTAGGAGCTTGGAGCTCTCTCTACGGCAGTACTCGCGGCCATAGGACCCAGACTGAATGCTTTTACTCTCTCTAGGATTGGTCTCTGTGTAAGGGTCTTGTGCAACACCCCCTCCCCACGTTTGTGCTGCACTGGGGGCTTATGGGAAATTGAATTAAGTGTGGCTTTGGTGGCACGGTATGCTGTCTGCATGCCTGAGGGATGCTCTCCTCTGTGTGTGTGTGTGTGTGTGTGTGTGTGTGTGTGTGTGTCAGAGATCAGGATAGTATGCAACCACTGTTAGAGAGATGGTTTGACTCCACTCAATCTGATTAACAGTAAAGGACAAGGTAGTTCTTGTATTTTTCTTGTTTTTAAAAACATGTATTCACCTGTGTTTCTATTAATACAAGAGACATATGTCTGTGTGTCCTTGTGTATGTCTGTTCTATATATACATAACTCATGAAGCATTCATCAAATGGATCTCAAATATGGTACATCTCTTGCTAGTGGTACGAGTGAGGTTTGAGTAGAGTACTGTAAAAAGTCAGATGATGTTAAAAGAAGCACAAGTTGCCTTCTCCCGCACTATTTGCCTCAGCCACTCCCCTCTTGCACACATTGGCCTGCTGCAGTGGATGGTTTGCCTCCACTCCTGTGTTCAGTATAGCCTATAGCTCATCATGTGTGACACACATTTCTGACTGTTCAAAGGAATTACCATGTCTTACTTATTAGTCTTCTTCATATACAGTATGTATATAGTGTCTCTCTCTCTCTCTCTCTCTATCTACAGTAGCCTACAGCCGTTTAATTCCTTGAATATATGCGTGCATATAATAAAACGTTTCTTCTCTACGACAGTCAGCCTTACAGTCTAATGATGCAGACTATTTGTGAACCGCTAGCCTATCTGCGGTCTACGTTGTCATTGGAAGGAAATGTTCGCATCCACAAACTTAGCTCATTGGCCATCACAGTATGCATTACCCTGAAATGTGTAAAAACATGTGCGTCACATACAGGTTTATATCAAAGTTCATGTTATAACTATCCATATTTTGCATCCTAGTCAACCGCAGAAAATGTTTTTTCTTACCATATTATTATGAGATATAGTTATTTCATACAGCCTATATTTACTACAACAGATCTTGCAAACAACATGCAGACACACTATCACACATGGTTAAGTATCCTGTTCAGTCTAAAGAAATGCTTTTGTCAGAGGTGTCTAAACTACACTACTCTGCACTACAATACACTGTGCACTACACCACAACAATGATATTATTTTTATCTGAGCTCTAAAGCATTAACAGTTGCCTATGAGGCATTACAAAATACATTTATTTCTAAAAAGGAAAACACAGGTAAGCCATCAGAGCATCTTTGTTACTTGCACCTGATTTCAAGGGTCAATCAAGTAGCCCTTTTAACAGGCCTGCACAGGCCTGAATCAACACAGATACAGTAAGGAATTAGAGAGAGAGAGAGAGTGTGTGTGTGTGTGTGTGTGTGTGTGTGTGTTTTCTCTTTCTGCCCCTTCCAAATCCATATGTATCTGGTTTGGTTCCACCTCTCTACATACAGTACTGTATTGTGTCTTTTAGATGGGCAAATTCCGTCTGCTGTTGTTCAGCGGTGAAGAAGAGGAACAGAGGAAGAGGATGGAGAACAACTTCCGACCCCCACAGCCCCTTAAAGGCAGAAAGGTCCGAGCCTCTTTCAAATAGACCCCCCTCTGCCCAGCATTACATCTCCTGCACTCTTCCGTCCTGTGCCAGAGAACCATCTAGAACCGCTCCCCACATATTTGGTCACGCTGCAGTTACTTTTATGTTATGTAGCACAAAAGTGACGCAAAACCGTGTAGTTCAACATAGAACCTGGACATTTTTGTGCAATCAAGCCAGTGTATACTTCTTAAAAGTAATATTTTAATGCTTCAGTCCTGTTTTGGTCAAGTCATCAGCATGTTGAGCTAGAGTCATAATTAATGGACTGAGCTCTAAGTCAACAACTCCAAACTCTGAGTAGATCTTAGGCTTACCTTATACCTAATCTCTCTGTACTATGCAAGAATCTGTGAAATTCTTCACTCTGACATATATATGTTTAGATTCATTAGATTCAAGTCACAGGGTAAGCGCAGGTATTGCAATTGACAAACACTGAAGATTCTGATTCACTGTAGCAGAATCAATGCCCGTGTTTACCCTGAGACCTGTTTGGCCAATGTCTGCTGTGAAATGGGCCCATTGATCTAAATGTGGAGACCATGGGGGAACCCTGGCCAACTGGTTAGGGCACAAGGGGGTTGCCGTTTGGATGCCCGACCAGTTGACCACGGCAGAGGTGCCCTCAATTTGGGCACTTAACCCTTCAATGCTCCCAAAGCACCGCTGTACAGGTAACCCTCTGCCCTGCTTCAAATTACTGTGTGTAGTTATTGTGCGTTCATTACGTGCTGTGTAATTCACACTCTGTGCTGCTAGTTCACAACTGGGTTAAGTGCAGAGAGCAGATTTCCCTCACAAGATCAAAAGACTGTACTCTATATACTTCATAATGTCCCAAGCAGTCTCAGTTGTTGCTATGTGGGCTGTGTTTGACGTTAACTGGGTGAGGTTTCATTCTGGGGCCTCCTTCGTGAGAGCTGTGTTGATCCTCATTGATCAAGGCCTGGGCAAACAGATCCGCGCCCCGAATGGCACAGATCTTTTCAAGTGTCGTGTCTCCACGAAACAGCCGCACATCGGATTACCAGTGCCAGGGACCTTCTCCTCTGTCTGCTGTCTCATCAGACACAAGGGGTCGTGTAATGAAGCCTAAGTCCGCACAGCAACTGCCCCTGACCATGAAAGGGGACTCAGATTAAGCCTGCTATTCGTCTGCTTGTCAAAGCCTGTCTCATTAGGCTTTGAAACTGATCCTAGGACAGCTTAGCACTCGCACGCTAGGACCACAGAAGCCGGCATGATGGCACTGGTAGTGATAAATGAAAGTATATATTGATGAAGGTGTTTGGATCGTGATGGCTATAGCTCACTCCTAAGGATGCTTAGCTGAAGGCTGACTTGCCCAAAGACATTTTTGAGTAGGGACAAGCCAGCGGTGCCAGGGTCTGTATGTATGCTTTGCCACTCCCGTAATATTTCACCCTTTCATGCTTTTATGCTAATGGAACATTTTCTTTTTTACTATTGGGCCTTTGAAGGTCAGAGTGATGAATATATTCCCACATGCACTTAAAAAAAGAAAATCAGGTCTCGATATTCCCAGAGCAATTACTAATGGAGTTGCTGGCTTGAAGGAGTGTGTGGGTGCGTGTGTATGTATGTATGTACATGTGTGTGTGTGTGTGTGTGTGTGTGCATGTGTGTGTATTCATGTGTGTTTGATATGTGTGTGTACTTTAGTTGCTGTTGCCTTATGCACTACTCCATGACTAGATGTGTATGTCGCTTTCAGCAGCCCCTGGCAACCCTGCTTTATTGCCCTCTGATACGGAGCCTGATTAAGACGGACTTTAGTCCCCCGCACAACTCCAGCAGCACTGCCCAGGGCCATCCCCGCTCAATCGTGCGGATGAAACACGTGACGCCAAGTGAGCGGTAACCTTCACATCTGCTTTGACCCGCTCCTGAACGATTCATAGCCGTTTTCATGGCAGAGTTGGGGGTGACCACTATGGTTGGCAGCCTCAGGGAGTGGATGTTGCAGTAGGTTAGCATTAACCCCTTTAAATCCACAGGCAGAGAGGGGGAAAACTGCCAAACTCATGAATGTACTAAGAAACACTTGACAATGAGATCCTCATGGAACAGTAGCCCAGATCCCCTTGCTCGTATCTCCACGCGTTGTCAAGGGAATTCCCAAGTGAAGCTAATAGGTGATGTCTAGTAGTTCAATTCTCTGGCGGATGTAGTGCAAGTGAAATTGAGGTGAGATTATGGGAGCCTATGGTGTTTCTCTGAAGACCACTATGCACAACTTTGAAAGAATGTAGCCTTTTTTCAAGGGGTTCTTAAATCCAGAAAAGGCATTAACTGGTATAAAATGTAAACAACAATGACTGTACAAACGATTTGTGAGGCGTTTTATTGCATGAAATAAATTGGTATCTATTTAATGATCTGTAATAAAATATTTTGTAATTTTAATATATGAAAATGAGAAAAATTACATGTTTCTGACTCAAGAATAAATTTGATGGCTGTAAACAAATGTCATTTGTATTTGCTGAAAGCACATCATCGCAAACATATTTTATTGTCCTGTTATTCCTTACTGCCCTCTTGTGGTTGAGAGGTGAAGTTCTTTGTGTTTAAAGATGACACAACTCATGCAAAATAAGGCGAAAATATGAAGTATATCCTAATATGTAACAAATAAATATGCTTTATGCCTCCATGGATTTAAAGGGAAAACCCATTCAAATTATGTTATTTTACACACTTACTTTGTTTTGAAAAGGGGTCAACACAGGTTTTTGGCAGGAGTTTGCCTCTGAATATCTATCCATAAAACAAATGTGTTCTTGACTTATTTTAATCAAGTAAGAGACCTGGCATGGGGGTCCTAAGGTGCTGTTACCAACACAACAACGTCTCTGTCAATGTTTCATGTACAGTAGGTGTTACATCAATCAGTGTGTGTGTTTGTGGTGTTCAATTTGATGATTTGATAGCCCACAAGTGAGAGAGCAGTGGAATACATCAGTGCTCAAAGGGAGTAGCCCTTGCAGAGAAAAAAAAACTTGCAGAGAAAAAAAAAACTTCTCACTTTTTTTCTCACCTCTCCTGTCTGTACTACAGTAAGAGTACAGACAGGAGAGGTGAGAAAAAAAGTGAGAAGTTTTTTTTTTCTCTGCAAGATATAGTTGCCTAAACTCTATCATCCATGGACATCCACATGGACCGTAGTAGTTAGCGTTCTACAATTTCCTTTAGCTGTAAAGGAGAAAGCAGTAGAAGTAATAAAATACACTGAGCAGAACTGTCTGGATCAAGATTTAGGTGCTCTACGAGATGCTGCAGAGATCATTTTTGTCTCAAATTGTGGGCATCTTTGATCTACTTGCTTTTTGCCCCCTGAATACATTGTGGAAAAAAAAACTGCCTCGACAGACAACACAGGGGCTGTAATCCTCAAACAAACACTCAAACAAACCTAACACCAAACCACGGCCAACCAATAGACAACAAGATGGTAAAGGACGTGCATTAACTTCCACCCATCTCCCAACCATCTTGTTGCTGATGTTGGCTGTTGTTTGTTATGTTTAAGTTCAGATCCCCTGCCACTAGTTTGAATTGTTGTTGTTTGTTTGAATATACCACTGTGGTTTGAGTATTATAGCCCCTTTCAAGACCGGGTTTTTTCACAGTGTATTCAGAGCACAGAAAGCTAGCCGATCAAAGGGAGATGGCTACGATTTGAGACAAAAATGAAATTGCACTAAAATCCTGCAGCATAGAGCACCTTTAAGGTGCTGACTCACCAGGTTGGCTACTGACACAGAACAAGTCAAATCCATAGATCTGTTTAACATCCAGTGTTAGACAATCTAATGTGATGTGGCACAGTATGTTTCAGAGGCATCTCAGAAATCATTCTTCGTTTGTAATGGATCTTTTTAAATTATTAACAGTAACTGTCATACAAGCTCCAATGCATGACACTTTGTCAATTACATATATGATAAAATTAAAGGAAAATATAGGCTATATATAATTGTCTCTCTGACTTTCAGAGCCAAGCACTTGGTCTCCTGTAAAGGTCACTTATGAAACGTGTGAAAAGAGAAAAGTGGTGAAAATTGTGTGAATTCTATTGGATAGTGCTGGTGTGACTCATGCTTGCTAAAATGTCTTCTTCAAGGTAAAGCCATCAAGGCTGTCTCTGCAGATGCATGTTATGAGAAGTGTTGCCGTAAATCATGAAAGCAGATGACTCATGTCTGTTGCTATTTGAGATCTGGAGGCCTCTACGGAGCGCTTTTGTGAAGTTACTGAGGATGAACCCGCATGGGTCATGGACAGGACCATGATTGACAGCCATACAACAAACTTCTTGTGCAATTCAATTTGATGGTGAGTGGTGTCTGCTAGTTACGCAAGTAAACCGCATCACCGGTAGATTATTAGAAAGGTGCCTTTTTCTTTTATCATGCTTTTTATGTAAATATACTCTTTGCTAACTATTCCCTTGCTTGTAGATAAATAAATCCACTAACATCCCTTTATACATCAATAAACCACAGAGCTCTCAGTTGAAAGACGTGATTGCTGTCAGTGGAAAGGGTAGTTAGCCCTATTGCCTACTATATGGCTCTTCGCTCATTGGTTTGTGTATCTGGCCTGTGCCAATCTGAATTATTCTGAATGACCAAGCACAGTGAGATCAATTTAAAAAAGATAACTCTCAGTTTCATCAGAATACCTGTGGCATTCCCTATTTTGCTATTCCAATATACAGAAAGGAATATACAAAAAAATTATCTAATTCTTTTAACCAGTTAATCGGGAATAAGGAATGCCAAAGACTTACTGTGATAAATATAGCATTAACATGAGGATGGGCTGAACTAGGTTGCTTTAAGTCCACAAGGTGGCAGCATCATACTTGTCAATACACTCTTACATGAAATGCCCTTCAAATATGATGTTAAAACATAAAAATTAATTATGTTAATGTATTTGTTAAAGGATTTCATTGACTAAAATGTGAGGTCTGTTGCTGTTTAGTCTATGATGATATGCGGATCAATGTGCACTAAAAGAAATGATTTTATAACCCCCAGGGGCTAAACAACACACCCTTTCAAGGGCAAAACCCCCATCAAGGACTCTACACAGCCCTGCCACAGCTTGCTCTCTCTCCTGCCCTTAGCTTAGGCAGTTGGGATCAGAGATCGTTCATCAACCATCTCTGCTGGTATCACGCCTATAGGTTGTAGGCCTGTGTGGTTCCCTAACAGCAATTAGGCTGTTGCACATACACACTGTAAACGGAGACATGTGGAACATGTAGTTGTATGTGAAGATGTGGGTATGTGGATACATGTGTGTTAATGTGTAATGTGTAGGCCTATTTATGTATGAATGTGTGCATTGTGCAACTATGTATATCCATGTGTATGTTCTGGATATGTGTACACATGAATATTTTTACATTTCTCCTATTTGTAATAGCTATGATATTTATATGTCATATTTTTACTACTGCATTGTATGTTATTCATTTGTAACTGCATCCTTCCAGCTACTGGTGGTGTTTTTATGGCTGATTTTATTTCATTCTAAACTGCACTTCCTGTGTTCTTTGGAATGACAATAAAACTAATTTTGAATCTTGAATCATGAATCTCTTGAAATCTCTTGAAGGACATAAAAACTAAACCAGACGTTAATTTGAGATGAGTTGGGCTTTTGTACATGCACATGTCCCTTAAATTGGAAAAGAGGCTACAAGTATCTTGTTGACACAAAGACAATCCTCTGAAGTTCGCGCACCACTGCCCTGTCATCACTCCAGCTGAGGCACGCCAGGAATACTTGGTTTGCAGATCATGCATTATGCAGGGGCAGGACGTCTGGCACACTTGAACACACATTGTTGGCAGAAATAGGTAGCCCAGAATAGCAGCGCATCGTCTGTCTTAGAACCCAAGGATACCTGAGTTAGCACAAAATTCATGAGCGCAATCAATGTGCCATGTAATGCAAAGTGCATTTGAGCCGGACAAAAATAGCAGCCGCCCGGCTATAAATAGCACGCAGCATATCAGGATGCTATATCTACTGATGTCACTAAAGCGGGCCTGCAACATTGCTAATACCTCCGGACGGGCATCATGAAGATGAACTCCAGACGCGCTACAATATCTACATCAGCATCAGATAGCGTTTGTATAAAAGGGTTATTTGTGTGCGTGTTTAGATTTCACGGATTCGACCCACTCAGACCACCTTGGGGCTGATTATTGGCCTGTGTGTGTAAACAAAAGGATGGCTATTGTTTTCTTCAAGTAAGTGTTCATCTTTTACTATAAACACAGTAAAAAGCAACTTGTGCATTGCGGAGCCGTTGGGTGCTGTTTGTGAGTCTGGCCGGGTTAAGGTCAAACGCCTCAGCTCTAGATCTAGGCTGAAGTGCACCCAAGCGTTTGACTTTGAGCCGTTGCCTAGGCGACAAACAAACAGCGCAGCACTGAGTGATGCTCCCTCCTCCTCTCTCCTCTCCGCCCCCACATCCGCCTCCCCGGACGCCTTCAGAGTGAACACGTGAGGCGCTGTCCACTGCCCCAAAGGGGGGGGGGAATAAAGATCCCAAAGTACCTCGTGCCCCTGTCACCCCAGAGTCTCCCTAGCACACATTCTTTGCCACGTGCATTTTCTGTATGTCTATATTTAGCAACGATACAACCTATGGCTCTGAGCTCGCCACAGCTCTGACCCTTCTCCTTCTCTTCACCTTGGGGATGGTGTGGCGGCGCAGCCTCTCCGCGTGTCCAGGCTGATCAGCACTGACACACACACACACACACACACAAATACACACTCATTTCTCTTAACAGGTCTAAAAGAGAGATGGTGTCTGAGTGTTCAAGGATTCAAGGATATTTATTGTCACATACTTTTTTAAAAGATAAAAATGTAGTGAATTGTAAATGTTACACCCTGTTTAGATACATCCAGCACCACTAAACTCATCACAGCAGATTTACTGATTAACCTTGAGAACTGTTCTATCACAGTAGATTTATTGGCTTGGGGAACCGTTCTATCACAGCAGATTGACTGACCTGGGGAACTGTTCTATCACAGCAGATTGATTGCTCCACAGATGAGCCTTCCTGGACTATTTTCTGGATATGTTGGATGTGTAAATGTAAGAATCTGTGTGTGTGTGTGTGTGTGTGTGTGTGTGTGTGTGTGTGTGTGTGTGTGTGTGTGAGAGAGAGAGAGAGAGAGAGAGAAAGAGAGAGAGAGAGAGAGAATCTGAACTATGTGTAGGCCTCATGCACAACTCATTCTCAGCCAGGGTAGCTAGGTTACAGTCAGGTTTCTCAGCCAGGGACCTACTGGTATTCCCCTGCTCCTTCACAGTTAATAATATCATCTCTGATTAAAGAGTTGTGCATTTGTGTGTGTGTGAGAGAGAGAGTGTTTGTATAGCGATGTAGGTAGCATAATACTCCTAGACAATCATACAGTGAGTCAGTGGTGAGTTTAAAGTCAGTCACCATCGCAGCCCACTGCCAACGTTACCAAGGCAGCCATGACTGGGTTGCCACGGTGCCCATGACAGATGACATAGCATGACTATGTGGCCAGTTGCTACTGGCATAGGCCTGGACAAAGCTTGGCACCCACGCACCCACACTTACTGACACAGACATGAACACACACAAACATGAACACCATATACAGACACACAGACACACACAGCCATTTACAGTATGAATACACTCACACTTCCACGCACACACACACATGCAGATAGATACTAGGTAGGGCTACACATAATAAAAAGTATAACCAGCCACATCTTTTCAGAGCCATTTCTGTAAGTGTGACAGCAACGTCTAGACAGGTGTCCTGTCTGTGACCCGTCTGTGCCACCCCCTTCCTGGGTCTTCCCCTAGCCTTAGAGGACCCATAAGAAGCCCTGCCTGTAACCCTAAGGTAATAGTAACCGTCAGTGCCTCTGAGTGACTGTAAGCGCTGGTGGATCCTTTCCCATGCTGACACCCCCTCCTCCATGCTGACCGCGGCTGCTGTTGACTCCAAACACAGTTGCTGAGGGGCTGGAGTTTGACACCATGAAATGCTAGCTGTGATTCATCAGTGGCTCATCATCGCCCTTCTCTTCTCTCCTTTCAGGATCTTTTCTGATGATTATCCATGTCAGGTCCCCTTGATCTCTTCTTTCTTTCTTTCTTTTTTCCCTCTATCTCTAACTCTTTCTGTCTCACTCTCTTAATTCCTCTCTGTCTAACCTTCAGCCAACTGACCCATATTGTGCTGTCAATGTCATATTAGACTCTTGGTAAGAGAAATAAAATGATTTACTTTTCCTTTCTTATTCATTTTGTTTGCCAGTATGAGTGTGTTGGGCCAGTGAGGTGAAACCTTGATGAAATGTAAAGTTGTGTCTCTTGACTGCTGTGCCCCTGAAGTATTCCTATCCAGGGACCTCTGACCCCGAGAGTGTGACATGCATCACATAACTGTACACAGGGCCTGAGAACCTTACACGTCAGTACACACAAGTGTGTGAACAAAGGTTTGTGTGTGTCTGCGTGTGAGAGTGTGTGTGTGTTTACTTTTGAGTGTATTTTTTTTGTGTGTGTACATGTACATGTTGTGTCACTTGTGATTAGAGACATATGTATGCTGTTGAAATTGTATGTTTCTGTACTTGTATTGTGTGTGTGTGTGTGTGGGTGTGTGTGTGTTTGGTTGTGTTTCTATATGCAAATTGTTGAATTACCAAACAACCAAGGCTCCTAACTGTGGTCTCCTACACTTTGTTCATCTTTCAAGAATGCCATCATCACAGGGGCGTCCAACTTTTTGGCCTGTTGAATATCCATTGCCACTTCAAATGCCTCCATTAGCAAGTCAACCCTCCTCTCAATCATAAAAAGAAATCCCATCACACCCCTTACACACTAAGGTCAGGGAGGTCTCGGCTGTTTGTGGAGGGGGAGGGGGAGAGCAGGCGGGAGGGAGTGGGGTGAGTCAGTCATGCACCCCCTCTGAATTTTCCACGACCCATCGCCCAAAATAACCCCCCTAGCCTTTAATAAATCAAAGGGTGGCTAAAAAAGCCTTCAGTGGCCTGTGGTGGAGGCCACATTGGCCGTATCTCCAGTTTATTTATGCCTCACCGTTGACAGCCCCACTTGCGAGCTTTCCAGTCACCGTTCAATAGGTCACATGGCTGTGCGGCGGCCTTGCTTGCTGGAAAGCACCGTGTTGGGAAGCAGGATCAAGCGCATGCAACACCCGTTTTGAGGATCCCCTGATGAGCCATGGTTATTTACACCAAAAAAAGACCCCACCACACACACACACTTTCCTTTGAAATTCTTTCCATCCAATTATGGTTAGTTTGGCCATCCAGCCATAATATTGCAGTGGATCCACCTGCTTTGGCTCTGTCATGGTCACAAGCTGGCTGATGTGGTGTGTTTCCCGCCAGAGTTGCCTTTGAGTTGCCGCAATGGCCAGATTAAAGTCGACACAACATCCTGTTCTTTTTAGTGCTGATATGTTTATAGTGGGGAAAATCTGATTGAGCCAAGCTGCAATCCCATTTCAGAGGAAATCACTATAAGCGGAGATGTTATGTCTGTCTTTTTGACGCAAGTCTCAGCAAAAAAGGCCTTTATGAGGAGAACAGGGCAAGGGGGGGGAGTATCTGTCAAAGTCATAACACAGGCCACAAACATGAGGTCTTTTCTGTGTCTCACGAAGGCTTTCCCCCTGTCATCAGGGACACTGCTGGTCCACACTGGTGGAGAAGTGGGAAAGAGGAGGGTGTTTGTGTAGGGGTGTAAGTGGGGTGTGTGTGTGTGTGTGTGTTTTTGCGTGTAAGTGCAATTTTCCATAAGTGTTGTCCAAGTGTGTGCGTGTAATATGTGTGATGTATGGTTGTGTGTCTGTGTTTAAGTAAGTGTGTGTATGTGTGTGAGTGTGTTATATGCCTGATGCGATGTTTGTGTGTCTATGTTTGAGTTAGTGCATCTGTGTGTGTGTGTGTGTTATATGTGTGTTATGTGTGCGTTTTTGTGTGTCTATCGTTCGGTAAGTGTGTGAGTGTATGTGCATTCAGAGAGGGCTGGAGACAAGCCATCCCTTGTTGCCCCTGACCGCTCTAGTGCTCTGAGAGAAGCCCTTCACAGCCCTCTCCATCCACCTCTGCTGGCTCTCCCTTTCCCGCACACTACACTAGTGGCATGGAAGCCTTCTCCAAGTTTCCAGGGAGAGAGCATGATAAGGGTCAGCCGTTTATTGTGGAGGAGCTGTTGAGCTGCTTGGCTAAATGTGAGGGAAAAGTGTCTGCCAGCAAAGGCCAAGCCTGGTGAGGAGAGATACAGAGAGAGAGAGAGAGGGAGAGAGAGAGAAAGAGTGGTGGCTGAGAAAAGTTCTGTTGTTCACACCTCATGCTTTGAGTGGCACAGAAACTCTTTGTTGTTATTAGAAGGCTGGTTCCCACAGCAACCGGCAAGGACCGCTGGCCCTGAGTGGGTCGCAAGGCTTGGTCTGGAGCCGAGCATGTGATGCCGCCCAGTCAGGTGTGGGCACCATGGGAAGGAGCTCAAAGAATGGCTGTGCCCGCTGATAATCCCTGTGTGAGCATAAACATGGTAAATAAAGCCTACTGGCTCTGCATACTGTGCATTGCTGTAATACTCACCAGATCACTAAAGGCCTCAGCGTAGATGTACCGGCTGCAGTACAAAACAGCAGGACA
>JAGFZM010000412.1:1545757-1557346 GCA_017657215.1 Limnothrissa miodon | reverse complement strand
GTGTGTGTGTGTGTGTGTGTGTGCCATCATAGTTGTCTTTTTACATGTCTTTTGTATGAGAGGAAGTCTCTTCTTTAATAGCCCTCTCTACACTGATGCAACCTTCCTCTTCTCCCTGCATTCACTGACAACTGCACTTGTGAAAACAATGGCCCTCAGTTATGAGCCAAACTGTATGTTTTTTATTTATTAATACTTGCTTATCTGAGCGTCAGCTAGGATGAGTGCTCAAATCTGCTCCAAGTCAAGAGACAGTGCATGCACGATTTCAAGTTAGAGAATCACAGCGCTGCACTCCTGTCAGAGAACTGATGAGTGATATTACTGAAACATAGCCTTTACTAGACTAGATCTGCAAATTTACCGCCCATACTAAACACAGCCTGTCAATCCCGATTTAATGCAGTCAAGATTGTGTCCTTGCCCCTGTTGCACATGGGTGCTCTCTGCTGGGAAGCGCTACGAGACTTTAGTATAATGTGTTATATAAATACAATTTAGTTGAACAGATCATATCTGTGTGTGTGTGTGTGTGTGTTTGTATGTATGTATGTATATATATATATATATATATATATATATATATATAGTGCAAAAGTGCCTGCATGAGTCGTGTATTTTCTCCACGGGCAGTTGGAGAAATCAACCATTATACCCTATGGGAAATGGAGTTTTCCTTCCCCCACACTTTTGCATTCCTTCGATAACAAAGTCAAAACTAATTAGCTGAGCGTAGGATATCTCTGGGTTCGGAAAAAGTCTGAAAAAAGCAACATTTTGGTCACCTTAATTTAACATCTTGATTGAGGATGCTTTCGAAGTGATTTAGAGTGTGCTTGTTTTCAGCCACTATTTCAGCTAACCATTTACCAAGACTGGTTGTTTCTCATGCTAACATCTGAGCAACAGGAACGGCTTCATAAATCAAAACGCGAGTGCTGTGGAAAGATAACTCCTGCGCTCCACCCTGCGTCGGTTTCTGTGTTCGTCTGATTAATGAGGGCCATTGCACCCATCTAGGCGCCATCGCTCCAACTTCTTCCCTGTATACAGTATATGGGCATCCCTGAAATGACCATGCCTGGATGAGTAGGACGGAAATGGGATGAGTGCTGATAAGCGGCTAATACCAGCAGATACCACACACACCCTTAATGAAAAACCCACTCTTACGTTGTGTTTGTCTGTATGGCATCAGTCATACTTTATTGTGGTTTCAAGGCATGGTGACTGGAGTAGACGGTGTAGAGATTGCCAATCAGATTCTACCTAGATTCTATATCTTCTAGTAGTGATGGCAAGATGCTTTGTTGAAGCTTTGAAGCTTTTCACCAAAATGTGTTGCAAACTTACGTTTCAAATGCTCACAAAGGCCATCTAGTGGTGAATAAATATAACAGGTAAAAATTGCACCATCTGGCCATCACTATCTTCTAGAAAACCATCAATTTAACTCCACCTACCCAAGCCAGCCATCTGTATTGATCAATGTCATGCTGCTACCGTGTTGCTACTCAGTAAATACAATGGATTGAGAATTCTGAATGCAAAGTGCAGTCGACTGCAAGTAACATGGTAGCTTATGTCTTATTTCTGTGTTTGCTACTTTTTTCTTCTGGACAGGTTCTTCCAAAGTTGTCCTCCTCCATCGTGCACGAGGTGGACAGTATCCTGGGGAACAAGCCCTACAGTAAAAAGGACTACCGCTCCTAAACGCCGCTCTGGATACCTGGCTACTACTGGGCTGCACTGCGCTCCTGCACCCTCCCCCACCCCCGCCCCCACCACCTGTACCCCTGGTCCCATGCCTGTTCCTCTGCCCGCTTGAGCTACAACTGAATGAGACCCAACCGGCGCATGAGACCGCCCCCTCCTGCCCTGGGGGAGTACTACGCCATTTAGAACAAAAACATGAGGAAAAAATGAATTGAATGAGGAGGGAAAAAACTAACCAATCAGGAAGAGAGAAGGGATTAAACGTTTTAAAAAGTTGAAAGTTTAAAAACATGTATAGATAGATAGTAAGATAAGTGTTTTTTTTTTTTTTTTTGGTTGGTTTTTTTTTTTAAATCTGAATGCCATGGTGCATCAGGAGTGGCAGAGAAATACAACTGGATTGATGGGTTATGAGGTCATAGTTTTAAAAAAATAAAATAAACATGTCGCGCACACACACACAAACACAGCTAAAACGATGCCGAAAAAAAAACAGGAAAAAAAGCACACGCTTGCTTGGCTGTTAAAACTAACTCGTTTTGATTTTACTATTTGCCTTGTTTATTTTTTTACTTTTTCCAAAATACTGAATGCATACACCTCTAACTTTACATTTGATAATAGGTGTTTGAGAAACCGACGCGTTGCACATGTCTCATAGCTGCCCATCAATATCTGATGGTTTCGTTTCCAGGGAAATACACCCTCATCCACTAGCATCTCATGAGTTAAAAAAAAATAACAATAATAAAATAAAACGATTCTGATCATCGTTTGTTCACATCGCACGTGTACAGAATGCAACTCTTAAAAAAACCTGCACTTTAGGAACACAGCTGGCGTGGGATTGGCTGAGGGAAGGCAGCCTGTCTCGTCTGAGGCGACTCCCCTCACAGGGACCAGACGGGGACGTTAGTGTTAGCATGCTACTTTTTTTTTTTTTTCCCGCTCTCCACCCTTACATGACTCCCATCTGGCTCAGTTTGCAGAGCCATTGTGGACCTGTCTGTCCATCTATCGCTGTCTGTCTCCCCGTGTGTCTCCACTGATCTGTCGGTCTGTACTGGCTTTGACAGTCCTCACACAAGTGGCAGCTGTGCAGCAAGGGCACATGATCTAGACAAGTAGATGTGATTAAGGAGGAGAGAGGGCTGATTCACACAGGGCTTGTTGACATTGTTCATTGGGCTCGTTCGTTGATTGTCCGCCCCATACCTCTCCTCCTCTCACCTACGACCCCTTCTCTGTCGGGCATTTAGCTAAGGGCGCCTGCTCCCAGCACCCAACTGGGCTCACGCGTTTACACTGAGACGGTTGCCAATGGCATCTAAACCCTCCCCAACCAAACCGAATTATGCTTGTGTCATTTATGCCAGTTAAACATGAGGCTTCTGACTGAAATAGTAAAGTAAGTTAATAAGTAAATAACTAAACACACACATAAACACCACAAACTGTATACTCCCACATGTACATTTATTGCCATGTATCATATTTCTTTGCATGAATAAGTACAGTATTTAAAGAGCTACTGAGTTATACTAAGTGAGAGCCAAGCTTTCGGGGGTGGTAAAATCATGCGTTTTTGTGAGCGGGTGGCTGGGGGCAGCAGCAGCCTTGCAGCTCTTGTCACCAGTGGCCTATAAGAGCACAGACGGGCGTGCCTGGCAGCTGTACCTGACCAGTACTGTAGGTTCACAGAGACTGTTCTAACGGCACTTATTTGCTTGCCCTGTAGGAGCGAAGGCCGTGTCGTGTCAGCAGCTCAGGGACTGGAAACGTTTAAAAAAAAACAATAAAAACGCAGAAAAAAAGACGACACCGATGAGTGAGAGACAAAAAGAAAGGAGAAAAAAAATGCAAAATATGAATTTAATAAGACAAGGCAATTTAGGCAAGCAAGTAACTGAAAGCCTGTATAGTTTTACACGGTCGGGAAGCCGCACATCACTGTATCAATGGTCGATCATCTCTTCACTGATGAGAACCAGTGACATTTTTACCTGGCTGAAGCCAAAGAAACCCCTTCCCCCTGTGACCCCTTCCTCCTTTCTCCTTCCCCTGCGCTCGAACAAAAAAGAAATAATAATAAAAAGAATAATAATAATATTAATAATAATAAATCTCATTTAACCGCATGGACTATCCAGCCTTTGGGCCACCGTATGCTACATATACTCTCTAGGCACCTGTACAGTGATATCAGTCATGCCTTTTAATGACGCAGCCCTGAACAGGCCTACATAATGTATACATTGAACGCACCCTTGTAAAGTGAATGACAAACTGACAGTAGTTTCTTCTGACATCGGGTCAACCTGTTTGCATCGTTTTTAAACGTAGGATTTGCATACGGTCGAGGTTTGAATATCCTCCAATCCGTAGTCTGTCTCTTACTTCCCCACCCCCTTGTCAAGCACAAACCAATCGCATGACATCTTGGAGAGTCTGACCCCGTCCCTCCGCTTCACTATGATGAGCCAATAGTTTAACCTCTCTATTTTTTTTTGGAGGGGTGTGGTGGGGTGGGGGGTGAGAGGCACTCTAGGTGCTTAAACACACACATGGTAATCACCTATGTTACTTCACACAAATCCACACATTTCCAATGGGTCCAAGGGCGTGTTTGTGTCCCACGTTATTGGTGTTGCCTGTTGGTTTGATTCCAGTGTGAGACCCTTGCTCCTCCTCAACTCCTTAACTTGCTATTTCTGTGTATTAAGGGACTAGTCAAGCATCGGAGAACAAGATCAAACAGACAAACCAATGGCCCAGTTGCTAAGCGATAGTAATAGAAATGATGCAGTGTTTGCCAAGCTGTATGGCAAACAGTGCCCCCGTGTGGAGGAGCTCTGCACCCCTTAACCCGTCATCACTAAAAATCCTACAAACCAGTGTGGTAATGCATCAGTTTGTTCTGATACTGTGGACGATAAAGACAGTGCAGATTCAATTTTTTAAGTGTTATTTATGTGTGTCGTTGCCTAATCAGATGGAAAGTATTAAGCCTTTGTTTCCGTTTGTAGGAGTGTAAGCTCTGTTTTTAGTTGGCTTGAAATGTGGGACTGTTCAGTAGTGAGGCAGAGCACCTGTTGGCCACTCGCTCCCATAGCCCCACCCCTCGATTCCCCCTCCACTGCTTCTGTCTTCTGGAAACACCATTCATCCTTTTCAGTGAAGATCCCCGGTGCTGTGATTAACCTGTTACAAGGTCTGCACTGCATTGCAGACTCTCATGTCAGATAGAGCTGTATGTGTTTCCTTAAGCTGTCAGAGTGCAGAGCATTCTCCAGCTCTGTGTGTGGCCATAACCAATTTACTCCGTCATCAAGCACCATCTTTAGGAAAGATGCATCAAGGCATTAGTTAGTGCAGTAGAACCATGTTTGGGTTTTAGTGATGGGTCATACCAATAGGGCCTGAGGTAGGTACCAAGACTTTCATTTGACCTCTTTTTTTATTATTATTTGTTTGATATATGTGACCTTATCAAAATGACGAGAGGATATTGCTTTGTCATTTGTTTGATTTTTATTTTTCATTTACTTGTTTCCCTGGGTTGGAATTGTCACGGTAGTGGTGACTATGACGACAAAGAGCAGTTATTTGCACTGATTATGCATTGTGAGGAATCCTGTGAATTGAACCCCACATCAGACTTAAGATCTGTTCTCAGTGTTGAGAGTCAGATATCTTTTGTATATAGTTTGACCTATGTATATATAATAGTGTATATATACATAACCGTTGATCATCACTTTGGCCTTTCTCTTTTTTAATTTCATTGACAGGCATTGCTAACTGCATTGTGCTTGAAACTGAATTTAGATATGTACAGCTTCGGTATCTATGAAATGAAAAGAACTATGAAAAATTACATCTATGGATAAATAAATGCTCCTTTTGTCCTGTCATCTTTTTAACAGTGTTCTTTTTTTTTTAGGAAATGTGGAACTGTGCCATGCTTCTGTTATCAAACTGCCCAAATCTATCTTCACAAAACTAAACCAGGAAACTAGCAATGTAAAACTATCATGGCTAATGCAATCCTATACTATGGTAATGTGGAGAATAAACTTGAATAATGTATAAATCACTCATTAAATTAAAATCCATCTGCACTATCTTTTAGTAGCCCCACACATCCATGTACAGTAGTCTTTCAACTGTGGCTGAAACATGAGGTTTGTGACTGGATACAGCCAAATTATACTGGCAAGGTTACATAAGTCAAAAGGAGACGATTACTGAGACTGTTCTTTCTCCCTCGTGCAGGTTTTAGATCATCAGTGTGCTAAGATTAGACTCGACTGATCATTAACGGTGTTGTAATTCAAAGTGACATAATATACTTATCATAGGACATATAAATACACCACATTTGACATACAGTACAGATATGCAGTTTGATATGAAATGTATCAACATAGATGCAGATTAGATGATCTGGTTACATGAACATTTCACTGTAAATATTACACATCCCTGATCTAAAAATGCAGTTAAAAATAAAATAAAATCATGATCACAAAAAAAATGTAAATCATCCAGGATGTACAAGTAGGACTCAGCAGTGCTGCGGTGGTAGGTAGGTAGTCCTCTCTTTTAGAATGAATGGGCTGGCCACGCAGTTAGGAACACGGCATACAACATGAGGGGGAGGAGCAGGTACTTTGATTGGCATGAGCCAGAACACTGTAACCCAGCACACATCATCTCTAAGGCACACAGGCCCTTGACTGGAATTTCAATGGAGGATGAAGCTGCAAACATCTCTTATCAGCTCTTGTTCAGCTGGTTGCAGCATTCACTGGTCACCACACGGATCACAAAAGGCCACTATGCATGGAACTGTCCTCTATGTAGTCAGGATGGGATGAAACAGGTGCTGGGTTGAATTTTCTTGTTGTAATACGTGCACCAAAGCACATTAATCATTAACATCTTAAACAAATACCTTTAACAAAAAACTATGAAAAGAATGCATTGATATTCTGTATGTTCTTCTAAAAATGGTGTTGCATCAAGTATGCTTGGAAAGAGTCCAGTGATGGCAGTGTGTTCTGCTTAACACACGGTAGGTAATCAGGAGTGTGTGTTTACTGTATGTAGTCAGGGCTCCTAAAGGGTTAAAGTGCTGCGTGTCTTCAAACGCGACTAGCGGGAAGAAGTCTCCTGGCATCTTTGACTTCAGAGGAGGTACGGCCCACACTGATCTACTATGAGGCTGACTGCAATGGCCTTTGGAGACTCCCAGCGCTCCAGGCCAGTGGGGGATGAATCAGTTACCTGAGGCCTCTTGTCTTCTCCCAACCTTAGTCGCTACCTGGGTGGCTGCAGTTCACAGTCCAACCTACAGGGGGCAGCGATTGACTCCAACTACAGGAACCTGAGCACCAAGTTAGGGTAGGCCTAAGTGTCCTTCATTCACACTGAGAGGGGGCCAGCCGCTTGAGTTTTGATCAATTGTGTGCAAACATGCACATCCAGACATACACATAAATACACACACATCGCTCAAAATAATCCGTTCACCAAGTCAGTGTCCTCGCCACGGTCCCGCTGAGAGAAGAGCAAGCCTGATTAACATGCTCTTTTCCAGTCTCTGCCTGGGTCACGGCTCTCAGGCTGCCCTTATGATGGAGTGGAAGGTAAAAGTAGGTGGGGCTATAAGGAGTTGCTCTGCCGTGATTGGTCCTCTCTGCTTCTTGTTTGCTGTTGAGGAGCCACTCCTGTAGGTTTAATGAGGGAACGATGTAAACATTTAAAAAAACATGATTTGAAAAAATATAACTGTTATTCACTGCAAAATGAAAGTTTGATAGCTGGATGTTTTTGTGATTATTTCTGGACTTGGATTTGATAGAGCATAATAAGGTGTGTGTGTGTGTGGGAGGGGCATCCATTACCTTCCTGGCAGGTGAGTCCAATCCAGTCGCTGAGGCACGTACACTGACCGCTCCTATGGTCACACTGAGAGCCGTTCTCACACTCACAGCTGTGGGCGCAGTCTGGGCCATAACGGTTCACTTGGCAATCTGAACACGCACAACATTGTTAATGCGGGAAAAAGTTGATTCAAAACATCCTGCAGACAGTGTCAGTATAGACTGCAATCACACATTAATGTCTTTCCATGAATGTGAAGCATTAAAGCCTCTATGTGTAGGATCGTATCAGAATTCCCCATCTATCGGCGAAGTGGTATACTGCATACGTTTGAATAAAATGTATTAGCCCTCCCCTTCCCACAATCCTAATTTCTTGCTACGGAGGCCGAACGCTCGCTCGCTCGCTCGCTCTTATCTCAGTTTCTGCTACTCAGTCTCTGAGCGGAAACGCGAAAGGCGGAGCTGAATATACGATACTGCTCTCCCCTACAAGAACCCGTACTTTTGAAAATGGCGGCGCAAAATGGATATTCTTCTTTGGTCCCCAGCCATATCTATATATAAATGGAAATTACCAAGTTTACCGGAACATTACAATTTATTCATGGAGGTAATTACCATCGTTTTACATTATATTTTTAAAATAAAAAATATATTTTTAATAAAAGACGAAGATAAATAGAAGATAAATCCTACACATAGAGGCTTTAAGCAACTTTTAAAACATGTGCAGCAGAATGATCGATATTCAAGATAAACATTCTGAAAAACTTACTCTTGTGCGTAAGTCTTCACTTCACTTGCTTAAACGGGCAATAATTCACTTGCTCAAATGGGCAAAACCTAGTCAGAGAGGTGTCTCATCTCACCTGTGTCACACCTGGCCCCAGTCTTCCCTGAGGTGCACAGGCACTGGCCTTGAGCCGGCTCACACGGCACCCCCTCTGCACACTCACAGACCTGAGAACAGTTCTGTCCAAACCGACCCTGATCACACTCTGAGGACACACAGAGAGACAGAGGCCATTAGAACAGCTCTGGTACTTTCTTTTGTAATCATTTTGTTTTTCCACATACTACTTCAATGTTATCAATGTTATCATATAATGAATGCTTGAAAGGTTTTTACAAGGCGCTGCTTTAACTGTCCATTTCTCTAGTAATGCAGAGGTGTGTTTTTTGTTAGGACAGTTAGACAGGACAGTGAGTGACAGGATAGGGTAGGTAAGAATAGGGTGGGGTTTGGAAATGACTGTAGCTTGAGTTCAGGCCCAGGTACCCAGAGGCATTTGGACATGAACATGACAATCACTCAACAGTGTTCCCCTGTGCTGCTCGGAACTGTCGTCTAGACTGGTGTCCTCTCGCCAGAGGAGTCTGCGGCGGTGCAGTGGCTCACCTTTCTCACAGCGCGTGCCCTGGTGGCCAGGTGGGCAGACGCAGCGGCCTGTTCTGGGGTGGCACTGGGCTCCGTTTACACAGTCGCACCGCAGCTGACAGCGAGGGCCGTGCCAACCAGCTGGGCACACTGGAACACACACAAGAACATGTCAAGATGTTGCATTTAATGCCAAGAGAATAACGCAGAGTCCAAAGAATGTCTGGAGTTTATCATTTAGATAAAAAAGCGACAAATCATAATGTCCACGTGTGATGTTTTATGAGAGAGAGAGAGAGACAGAGAGAGTGTGTGTGTGTGACCCATCTCACCATGTTCACATCGATGGCCGTAGTACCCTGGTGCGCACTGGCACGTGCCCATGACTCTGTCACATGTGCTGTTGTTGGCACAGTCACACCTGTGTACACAGCTGGGCCCAAAGCTCCCTTTAGGACACTCTGGAAGTGAACAGCACACAAAACCATGCTGTGTGTATCACAATAACAGATCAATGTCATTTTACTGCAGTTTACTGGTTATCCCATACAGGCTACAGATTACAAATGCAATTACTGGTAATCACTGCCCTCTTGTGGCAAGGTAGCGTCAACTGCAATTTTAAGGTTGGTTGATGCCCAATAAATGCAGGTTCAAGAATAAGTATTTAAACAGTGTTAGAATAATGAATTTAAGAGTGTATATGTATATGTGTGTGTCTCTTCACAAAATATTGTTCAGTGTCTATTATGATTGGATGGCTCTTCATTTGGAGATGTAGGTGTCACCTTTACCCCTAGAACACCCAATAGTTGTTTAGTGCTGTTTACAATGTCTTTAAGCTACATTTAGATTGTGATGCAATAAAAGCCTGTCTAAATGCCTATCCAAATAAACAAGTAAAATGTGTGTGTGTGTGAGAAAGAGAGACATTTACCTTTCTCGCAGTGTAGTCCCATCCAGCCAAGTTGGCAGGTGCAATTTCCAGACACAGAGTCACATAGACCACCATTACTGCATTTACAACGAAGAGAACAGTCCGAGCCATGCCAGCCTGGAGCACATTCTACATTACACACACACACACACACACACACACACACACAAACAAAACATTAAATAAAGAATGCAGAGAATCATATCTCCTATTCCAGTAATTTACAACAGAGGGGGGTACTCTAGCCTACATCTATGCACACGCACACACACACACACACACACACACACACAAATACACAAATTATCCATGTATATTATCATCTCTGATTAAAAACATGTCCTTCCTAACTGCCAACCCTCATAGGTCACTAGGGTCCACAAACACACACACACACACACCTTGACTACAGTCTTCTCCCTGGCGTCCTGGTGAGCAGACACATCTGCCGGTGATGGGGTGGTTGTGGGCGCCCTCTCCGCACAGCGCCGCGCTGGCACAGTCCTGTCCGTATCGACTCGCGGGGCAAGCTGCAGACAGGCCAGGGCACAGCCAACACACAGCTCAGTCATTCACACCTCACAGTGAGCGCCAGGGCACCGCAACCCTCCCCATTCACACGGCTAGAGAGCACACACCGAGCCAGTGTCCGTGCCCTAATCAGCATGGTGGCTCCATTCAAACATATTCATTAGCACCTCAGTAGCACAGGGAAGCTGCGATAATGAACTTACACAGGCTGGAGGCTAAATGAAGGCAAAAACATAAGTGTGTGTTTTAATACCCAAAACACCCATTTCATTTCTCCCCCTCCCATCATTCCTGGTTCTCAAAGCACAGCTGCAAGGACGTGCAGGACCCTTTCCTCCCAGACCATGCTAAAGCAGTCAGCATCAGCGCAGTGGGGCCGGGTGTCAGATCTGCAGCGCTGCAGCGCCTACTTACAGACGTTGCAGCGGGCGCCGATGAAGCCTGGCGGGCAGCGGCACGTGCCGTCGGTGGTCTGGCACACTCCACCGTTCTGACACTGGCACCTCCGCTCACAGTTTGGCCCGTACCAGCCCTCCTCACACACTGGATAGCAGACACACACACACACACATAAAGTCATATACTGTAGATAGTTCTAGCCTACAGTAATCACTGTATGTGTCTATGACACCAAATAGAGAGGCCTTATTAAAAAGGTCGTAGGGTATATAATCTTACAATAAACTACATATATGTTATTTACTTTTAAAATATCTAGAATTAAAATGACAGGGAAAAATGGCCTCAAAACAACTTTCTGTTTTAAAACAGACAGATTCTACAGCTCCCTTTAAAACAGTTCTGTAAACATTTACATACTGTAGTTTGGCCTATAATTTAACAACTCTCAGCTGAAACAACTTACATGTAAGAAATTAAGTTCCATATGGTTAATGACAGTAATAATAAAAGGAACATGTGTGTGTGTGCAGCGTTAGCATGAAACCCACTACACAGTGAGCACACTCACCCTGTTGGCACTCTGGGCCTCTGAAGCCGGGGGCGCAGTAACACACTCCTGACACCGGGTGGCAGAGCTGGTTCGTCTCAGAACACTGACACACCTGGTTACAGTTCAGGCCAAAGGTCCCTGGGAGACAAGCTGCAGGGAAGAAGAGGGTGTTCAAGGGTTGTGT
>JAGFZM010000412.1:1495611-1540511 GCA_017657215.1 Limnothrissa miodon | reverse complement strand
GTGTGTGTGTGTGTGTGTGTTTTGACTCACTCTGGTTGCAGGTGATGCCAGTCCATCCATTGGGGCAGAGGCAGCCACTCTTGTGTGGGTTACACACTCCTCCATTTGAGCAGTCCTCACACGTCAGACTGCAGTCCCAGCCAAATGTGTCATTCACACAGACTGAGCAAGACCAAGAGGGAGAGAGGGAGAGAAGGAGAGATGAGAAAGACAAAGAGAGAGACAGAGAGAAAGTTAGAGAAGTCAGAGAGAGAGAGACAGACACAGAGAGAGAGAGAGAGAGAGAGAGAGAGAGAGAGAGAGAGAGAGAGAGAGGAAAACACCAGGTGAACAGGAAAGCCACATTAACGGACAGAACTATTGGCCAATTGACCAACACCAACAGACAGTCTGCAATGAAAGACCATAAAATACACAGATGCATAGACACACCTAATTATCAATATTCAGAGACAATCATATGAAAAGCTACTTACTGTAACATCAACCCCACCACAACCAGTTCCCTATATTCAGCATGAAAACAGCAAGAAAAACCTCACAATAACTTTCCAACTTGGACTAAGACAACAGCCACGACTTGAGTACCATGTGGTGGGAAAATATTATGAAAGTATTAGAATGGCCAGCCAGTACCAAAACTACTGATTGTACTCTTTCTGCATGACTCCGTGCAGTTCGATTGGCCCCTTACAACCTTTGCCAAGGGTTCTTCCTTAAATAGCGAGCACTGGGGTTAAGAGTTTTTCTTTGACCACGTTGCTCTTGGGTATTCCTTATTAATGTCTGCAAAGTGCCACAAGACAATTCTGTTGAAAATAGCGCTCTATACAACAACTGTATTAAATACAGTCGATTCCAGCCCTTCCTGCGTGCAGTTTAAGACTCTGTGGGTTCTACTGACATAGTCAGATGCAGCTAGTGCACACTTTAGGAATAACTTTACAGTACAACATTTTGATTACTGTTTTACATTACAGTATTTTGATAGACATTTCATCCTTTCTAGATACTTGTGTTCTTTTTTGAATACTTCATGGACAAGTTACATTCTTAATAGACTACTTACATTTTCAGAGAAGAAAACAAAAGTAATCATTGGCTGCCTTCATTTGTCAGCAAAAATAATTAACAAAAAAATCACACGAGGGCTCATGTAGTCATTTGCTATGTGCGCGTCTGGCAGAAAAAAAAATGGGCTCATACAAAGACAGTAATGTCATCATGCATCAGTCACGAGGCCATAGTGTGCATGATAGGGCTGTATAGCTTCTGTCTTTCCTAAATCATGTTTAGGACTCTAGTTCTCTCCTTCCCCAGTCCTGTTTAGAGCAGAGCAGCTTTGTGGGCATCTTCTGCATGTCCAACCAGCTTATGTACTGATCCTTCTCCCATTAAATGATCTCTGAGCGTAATTGGCTTTGGCTTTTAAGCTGGGAGATCTCACAAGCTGGAGCCTCTTAAACTAGTGTGTATGTGTGTGTGTGTGTGTGTGTGTGTGTGTGTGTGCGCGTGTGGGTGTGTAAGCCAAGGAGACTAAGCTCCATTAATACAACAAACACCAGTGTGTTAGCTAATCTCTCTGAGGGAGCATGACTGTGTATCTTTGTGTAATTTTGTTTGTGTACTGTATGTGGTGTATGTATGTACTGTATGTGTGCATGTGTGTTAGTGTGTTTTTGTGGAAATGGGATGATGATTTTTAACTTTAATGGTGTGTAGTGTGTTGCAATATTCTATTTTCTGTCCATCTTCTCCTATGGGACTAAGTAAGTAAGTAAGTGTCCGTCTGTGGTTCAGAAGTCTTTACTCCTGCATTAGCCACATGGTTCTCTCTTATTAGCTGGCCTGTTTGAATGTGTGTGTGTGTGTGTGTGTGTGTGTGTGTGTGTGTGTATCCTACCATATTTCTCCTTGAGTGTGTTCTCTGCCCTCAGTTCACCAGCATCATCCTCATAGTCGTCATAGCGTTCCAGTGGCTCCAGTGATTGATCGTAATCCTGGAGGAGTGTGAGCTGTGGGCGTGGCCTCTCCACTATGGGACCTACACTCAGAGCCTCCACAGTGTTTCCTAACACTGCACACACATACACACACACACACACACACACGCAAATGAGCACATACAGGATTATAAACACAAACAAAAGCTTGAGCAAACAGATAAACACACACACACACACACACACAAGCTAACTCCACACTGGGGTACCAGGAGTCTACTAGAGACTAACAGAGGCAGGAGTGGCGGTCCTCCTCCAGGCGGTGTCCACGGCGACAGGAGCACTGGAAGGACCCAACTGTGTTCCGACACGTGTGGTCACAGCCTCCATTCTCTGCCAGGCACTCGTCAACATCTGTGCAAAGCATCAGCAGAGGTGCACAAACGCAACAGGACACTCAGCATCAAATGGATTTTAACTTCCTGAGGTCGAACCTTTTCAACACACACACACATATATATATATATATATATATATATATTTTATAAAGCACACCACTGAATCATAGCAGTCAACAGTAGCTTGGCATTCTACGGACAGGTGTGTCAAAGATCTCAAGTAAGTGTTAAATGTGTCTTCAGGGTGATCCAATCCAATGTAAATATAACCATGTTTATTATAGGCAGTGCATCTGGAGCAACAGAAGTTCTATTAAATGCATCTAATGTGTATGTTCTATTAAATATGATGCTTGCAATAGCCTATAGTGGAATCTAAGCAGCGTTTCAGGTTGTACGAGTGTGATACATGTGGTGTAACGAGTGTGAAACACTGTGGTGTCTCAGCTGACTGCTCAAGCTCAGATCACCCTCGGCGTACAAATGTAAACAAATGTAAACAAAGTCCCAAAGAATCACATCCTGTGGGTAGACACCAAAGGTTCCAAACTACTCAGAATCTCAGTTTGATATTTTAAAGCTCTGACAAATACAGGCCGCTATAGACAAATATTTCAAAATTGGAATCGTTCCCGCATGTTGTCTTTGTTTTTTTTTTTCTCCCTTTCGCTGTAGAGTAGGCCCACATTTTTGCCAATGACGGGTAATTAGAGTTAAGGGGAATTGTGGGTAAACATCCTAATGAGGGCACTGCAGGATCACCCAGCAGGGGCTCAATCGCCTTAGAAACTTTGCGGAGTGGATCATACCATCACAGCTGCAGCCGTCTGTGTTGAGGCGGTAGCCTGCCGAGCAGTAGCACTCGTAACCGCCAGGATAGTTGGTACAGTCCTGCTGACAGCAGGAGCTTCCATCTCTACATTCATCAATGTCTGAAACACACACACACACACACACACACACACAAATCAGCAAATTGACACATGTGCACACACGTTCACAGGCACAGGCAATAACTCAAAAGTTAACATACACTCAATTAACATACCAATGAAGTCAAAAAGGAGCACACACAAAGTTCTGTATATGTTGGTTATTCACACACACATACACACACACACACACACATAGACACACACACATTCAGAGATGAAAACAGATACAGTACATCACTTTAAACACTAACTCAAATAGTGGCAAAAGCAGATTTACACTTAAATAGTGACTGAAATGCATTTTGAATACACGTACACAAAAACACAAATTGGAAACATACACAATACACACAGATAAGTAGTTAAAAAAATGAAACAGTATAACTATTTCATTAGTAGATTTACCAATACAAGTCTTTAGGTCCTCATCTAGCTGGTAACCTTGGTTACAGGAACAAACAGGTCCATTGCTGGAGTGTTGACAGGTATGAGAGCATCCACCATTATTAGTTTCACAACTGTTGACAATCTCCATCTCAATTCCTGCCAAGCACACACACACACACACACACGTACACACAGACAAATATATAAAGCCACAGAAAACTACAGTAAACTATATAAAATTTGACAGTTGTTTTTCACAACCAAATAAATCAAGTTCATTGCAATTTGACTTTATGAACATTACGTTTAACTGCACTATAAAATGTGAACTCCACTAGAAATATATTTTGTTCGTAGACCTCAGCTTAACCCTCATGGGAAGGCCAACAGTACAGTTGGTGCAACCTAACTAGTGATCGTTTGGCTCATGTCATGAGTGTGTTGTTGGTTGCCAAAAACATGTGCAGCCTATAAAATGGCCCCACACAGGGAGCGCATGTGGACAAAGTGTCCAGTGTTCACTGAGACGTAGCCGGCCAGTGGCAGAAACTAATTGACTTTGTTGTGCTACATACAACACGGAAAGCTGTCTCGGTTGCTGCTAATGGACATCAGTCCTGTGCTGTGTTTCCGAAACAGCGCGCTGTGCACATCTGCACCGGGGTAAACATGCAGCTCAGACTGACGGGCGTGAAGAAGGGCAGACTCACGATAGCACTGCTTGCCGTCGGCGCCCAGCTCGTAGGCAGCGCTGCACACACACGCGTAGGAGCCGGGGACGTTGTGGCAGCCGTGGGCGCAGTCGGCTTCTCCTGTCTGGCACTCGTCGACGTCTGTGTGGCACACGCACATGTACACAAACACATTTTCACAAATGTAAACACATGCCCACACAACATATGTGGGCGACACACACACCCACACACACAGCACCGATTTCAGAAATAGCGCACAGTAAAATGCTTTCATGACAAACCGTGTAAACACAATCTGATGTAGAGAATGACAGAAAAAATGAGAGAGAGAGAGAGAGAGAGAGAGAGAGAGCAAGAGACAGGAGACAAGGCATGTGGTCCTACATTGTAGAAACTAAAAACAAAGTCTGTACAGCATCATCACGCTGTAGTACTACTGTGTGCACAGGAAATGCCACGTAACACGTAACAGCTGTCCAACTCACCTTGGCATGTCTTGCCATCCTCGGCCAGGGTGTACCCTGCTTGGCAATCACAGTGGGCCCTCCCGCCATCACTGTGGCACGCATGCATGCAGCCGCCATTCCTCTCCAGACACGGGTTCTGCACTACATGAGCCACACACACACATACACACACACACACACACAAACACCAACAACAGAAACATTATTAGACCTAAAAAATTCACTTTAAAGCACCTGACACTGCACCATTCACACACACCCTCCCTCCAACCCTGGTCCTCTCCTCTCACATGTCGCATTCTGTGTCTGCCTGGTGTCCATGGCAAAACAACTAGACTTTGGACACACAGAGAGAAGGGCCTTTCACACTTTTAATATGTTTTAAGATTACCATCTATCCCCTCTTGATGGAAATGAGGTGATGATGCGAGACGGAGAAAGAGAAGAAGAAAGAAAGAAAAGAAAAAAGAAAAAGTTAAAGGGATAAAAGAAGGGTCAAAAGAAAATAAATAAAAGAAAGCAAAACAGTGCTATGAAACCGTCAACAAAGGGGCTTAGTGAGCAAGATTTAGACATACATTTTGGCCAAAACCGAGTGAGTGATGGAGACCTAATGAGAGATGGAGAGAAGAAGAAAGTGAGGGATGGAGGAAGAGTAAGATGGTGAGAAAGTGTGAAAAGACACACACACACACACACTCACTCATAGTCAGCTCTCAGGCTGTTAGACAGTAATGACTGCTCATTATGAGTGGCCTAAAGAACAGGACAGGGGAAAATATGAGAGCCCTGACCCAAGCACTGTCTGTCCCTTCCCTGTCATTCAGCTGCGGCCAGACCCAACACCTGGACAGCCCTGCTCAGCATCACTCGCTGATGATTACCGCACACACACAGACACACACACACACACACACACACTCTTCTCACACTCACATTCACACTCTCACACACACAGAGGTGCAATCATATTTAAACACTGTTATTCCCATAAACTTCAATCTAACCTGCCTCCAGGCATTTGATCTTTTAGGACATCTGTGTACACTGAGATATTTTCTTTTCTTTTCTTCTCTCTCTCTGTAAAAATGTCTTTTTTTTAATGAGGTGCAGGTCGTTTGTCAGACTGCGTGGGGAGACTAGCATCTTTACATCACTGGGCGTGGGCCCGAAAGGCCTGCACACTGATTGCAGATGTCCAGACGTGGGCTCACTGGGGTTTGGACCTCTCAGTTTAATGACTGGTGAAACTAAAGCTCAGCCTGTCCGGTCACTGTAGCTGAGGTAAGACCAAACTGCCAAGCGGTGGAAGTCTAGTCCTATAGTGTTCCTATGACTCATCAGTGGTTCTTTACCTCCACTGTCTTATACATAATATACAAATACATCAATGGCCTTTCTATACATACCGTATATCAACTGGGTATCCATAGCTGAACTGTTTCTATAGGCCAATGTGAACAATAGAAACAGGGATGTGTTTGAAGAGATAGACTGGGTGAACAGGCAAGAAGCTAATAAAAATTCTGTGTATTACAATTTCTTTGCTTATGGACAAGCTTTCTTGCCAGTATACAGACTCGCTGAACCTAGGTGATGAAAAGGGTCCAGTGTGTGCCAGATGTGGCCCAGATGCAGGCCAGATGAATCGGTGGGGCCTGGAGGCAGCTTGAGGACCTGTGTGGTGGCATTCATCCCCCAGGCATTACTGTGCGTGAGCTGAGGTGAAGGCAAGTTTTGTTTATCTTAACTCCACTCTTTCACACGCTGCTCACTTTGAGTTTCTCACGGCATCAGTGAGCTAAATGCTAATGCTCTCTCACTCCCTCTCCCTCTCCCTCTTCCCCTCTCTCTCTCTCTCACACACACACAGATATGGGAGCGAGAAGAGACACATTCCCTGGTGAGGCATCCGCTTGTCACACTGCTAGTATTTGGACATGACATCATGAAAATTCCAATGTCAGTTTGCGTAGAGGCACACTCTCTCTGGGTGGTGCTCTGTATGTGTGGTTGGGGGCTAGAGTGTATGTGTGTCTTCTATCTGTGTGTGTGTGTGTGTGTGTGTGTGTGTGTGTGTGTGTGCGTGCATGTGTGTGTGGGTGTGTGGAGGCTGATGAGATGAGAATGTTTCTTCAGTAGTGAGCTAAATAGCTGCAATTATAATCCCCTAAAATGTGTATGAGAGAGAGAGAGAGAGTGAGAAAGAGAGAGTGTGTATGTGAGTGTGTGTGTGTGTGTGTATGTGTGTGTGTGTGTGTGTGTGTGTTTGTGTGATGAACTCACATCTGCAGTGCTTCCCATCCTCTGTGAGCTGGTAGTTGGGTCGACAGCGGCACTGGTAGTGGGCTGCAGACTGTTGGATGCAGAAGTGCTCACATCCTCCATTGCTCAGGCTGCAGGAGTTTACAGCTACACACACACACACACACACACAAATACACACAATCTAAATGTCAGTGACTGTTTTTAGCTTTAGACAGTTGTAGGCAGATTAGTACAATGATAGGTAAGAACCAAATGACCAAATGACTTTCTGGATTCAAAGCAAGGAACTGATCACTGATGAGTTTGTGTTCTTTGTGTTGTAGGAAAAAACTAGGTCCTCACAATTCAACCTGATTCACACTAAAACCCTTAGGACACTCTAAGAGTATAGAAGAAATGTGACCAATGACAATTAATGCCATGCTTGTTAAGTTGCAGGCAACACACAGCTCTAGAAATATAGCCTTCATAGCAGATTCATTGCAGATTCCATTAGCCTACGGAATCTGAGGATGTTTTGTACAATTTAGCTTAAAAGAACGTACATAACGTTGAAGACAATTCTTGCTCATCTTCTATCACCAACATTTCATGGGATTGCCCATAAAAGAAATGCTGCTATCCACTGTTTTACATAATTGTGTACTGTCACTTTAAGACTTTCAGATAATTCCTGTTACAGTTACCACTGCTGACTTTTATTATTATCATGTTAAGTAAAGTTAAGCTGAGCAGCTGATTCATGTGCCTGAAATCTCTTTCTACATACGTTTATGAGAGTGTTTGAACAAGCTACAAATGAACTTCACTAATTGAGCTGCAATTATTCTGAGATATCTCATGTAAGCATTATTATGGGCTACTGTTCTCTCCGGGCTAGACTCAAATGGGCCTGATTAATTTCTCCTGTAGTCAAGTGTCAAACAGCTGAACCGTTATGCTGAACAGTGACGTTGAGTCCGACAGCTGATGGAGAGCCTCTTTAAGTCACACATTTTGGCATAAACATTTTCTCCTCTCATCCCCCTTCCTCTCTCCCTTTGCTCTCTCCCTCGTATTCCCTCGCTTACGAGACATCAGTCTGTGTGTCCCTCATGCTGCTGGCCTGCACACTTGGTTCCCAGCGCAGAGAAGAGCCTGAGAAACAAACCGCTCTCCTGATAAGCATCTCCCATGATGGCCAGCATATGCTCGCCAGATATCACACTAATTAATCTAGCACACAGACAATCACACACTTCAACTCAAAAATACATACAGTACATGCAGACACACATGCACACACATGCACACACACACACAAGTACTCATAAACACACTCTCACACACATTTCCACAAATGCATACACCCATACACCCATCTCACTCACTCTCTATCTTTTCATTCTCTCTCTCTCTCTCTCTCACACACACACACACAGACACAAACACACTCACACACGAATGCACATCCACCCCTTCTCACCCCCGGCATGTCCTCACATCAAGCACAGTCAGGCATATCTTTCCATTCTTTAGCCTGCAGTGACAGCGCTCTGTATACAGAGCATTCCTCCGTTGTGCCAGAGAGGTCAGGTTTACATCTCCTCTCCATCTCCATACACCCTCTTACAGTGAAAGGCCCTCCTGCCAGGGACGGGTCTCACGCCTCCGAGATGGGCCACACTCCATATATAAACACACACCGTCAGAGCCAGGGGGCCACCCGCCGGTCACTGGGGCCACTGTGGAGCCACGCCACAGCATCCCACTGCTCCATCACCGCTCAGAGACCCAACACTACTAGGGGCCAGTCCTGGCAAAACACTGATTAGACCTCTGGGTTCCTTGCTAGGGATTCCCAATTTATCACAATGAAAAAGTAGCGCACCGTATCCATACTTGGTCCACTTTAGTGTACTTAAGATTTTCCCGTGTGACTTTATTAAGCTACACAAAACGATAGAAGAGCATTAACAATTGTTATCTTTCAAAATATTTGATTTGCAAGTGTAAGGATAAATTTTAAATGTTATTGATATAACCATATTATTTCTACATTGACCATTAATATTGTCATACTTTTTGTGGCCTACTAAAACGCCAGTGAACTCCAAACCTAATGCTGGAATGTGTTACGGGAAAGCTTTGAGTAACGCTTGCAATGTTTTCATGATAATCAGAATTTAAAGAGGTGCCTATAAAAATTAAATAAAGGCAATAAAAAATCAGGAATGTTCCCATGAATTGATTTGCGTTCCTAGACAGTACATTGTTGCCAAGCGGAAACCTGGTTACCAGGTAACCCCATGCTAGCCATGTGTGAAAAGATTTATGTTTTCTCATTATGGTCCAAGTCATCACCATACAGAAACACATACTCAAAGACACACAAACATCACCTTATTCCTTATTTCTTTCTCACTCATACACAAATACAAACACAAACACACACACACAGACACCATAAACTGCTGGCCCTATTAGTCCTTACCAATGCAGGTGCGCCCATCCACATGCAGTCGAGACCCTGGTCTGCACTCGCAGTGAAAGGAGCCTCTGGTGTTGACACATCTGTGCTGGCAGCCGCCATTATGGGCCTGGCATTCATCAACATCTGCAGGAAGAAATCCCAGGAAGAAACACCAATCAGATACTTTTCCCTTTTTTATGTGCGTGTGTGTGTGTGTGTGTGTGTGTGTGTGTGTGTGTGTATGTGTGCATGTGGTGAGAATGTCTGTTTCTTTACATATCTGTTTATATGTAAAAGTAAATGTAAAACTATATGAGACTTTTGTGTGTGTGCATGTGTGTGTGTGTCTGTGCGTGAGTGTGTGTGTGTGTGTGTGTGTGTGTTTGTGTGTCTGTCTGTCTGTGTGTCACTGGGAACAGGAGACAGGAGATCAGTTATTAGAAGTCTGAAATCCCACCAATGTATCTATTAAAGTGTGCCTGTGTTCATCTGAGACCAAACAGTGACATCACCCAGTGATTAAGTACAGAGACAAATGAAGTGGACTAGTATTCAATATTTACTCATTCTCAAGTCAGCCATGTCCACCAACAGTGAGAGACTGTAAGCCACCATGTAGGCAAACATGCAAGCATTTATTCTCCGTGGGAATTGAACTTGTGACCTAGCAGCTAGCAAGGTTAGCGCCGCTAGCGGTAGCCATCAGTTGACATAACACAGCACTACATTTTAGCTAGCATGACGCTGATCAGCGGTCGCGCCTCATTGAAGGGTCAGGAACGAGCTGATTATTTTATGGTTCCGACTGCTGTCTCCCACAGAGATCAGAGCCATGCGCTTGCCCTCTGTGTTTAGCGGCTTTTGTCGCTACAATAAAACCCAATGAGACATTGCTAGCCCCAAACCCTGGGACTTAGCACAACAGGAACCCTTCAACGGCTCCCTGAGGATGCTGGGAAACCAAGTTTATGTATATTTAAAAATATACACTCCACACACTACCTCTCAATATTAGCATTGTGCTCAGGCCAGTAATAGCTCTTCAAAGTACTCCGAATGGAGATTAGATTAGAATAGAAATATGGGCTGGAAATGAAACTGGATTGGGTTGTTCTGAGGATGAAGACATTGTGGCTTGGGCCTGGGGGCCTGCTCCGTGTGCCACTAACGTACCCGCAGCCTCAGCTATTTTGCATGGGCCGAAGCCAGGGTCTGGCACTGGAGAGCAGGGGCTTGTGGGTAGCGGGAGACAGAAGGTTATATTAAAGCTTACTGTGGAAGAGTAATGGAAGGGATGAAGTGGAAGGAAAGGCACTATAAATAATTTTATAGTGCCATACACATGTGTGCATGCTTTTATACAGGCACGCATACTACACATGTACACATACACACACACACACACACACACACACACACAAAACAGATCTGCTCTTGGGACTGCGCACAGCAGAGGCACTCTAAAGCCTTATACAGTAGATAAGCATGTCTAGAGTCCTCAAGACCGTACAAAGAGGAGGAGGGGAAGAGATGGGGAGCCTTTGGCTTTAGCCTTTATCTTATATAGCGTGATTAAGGAAAAGGGAAACAGGAACGAAAACAGAGACCAGATCGACCAGAAAAAGACTGAGGTGAAAGCATAAGTAGAGAGAAAGGATCTACAAAAAAATACAACAAAGAAAAAAAGAGGTGGGAGACTTACTGAAGTGGGTAAATAGAGAGATGGAAGGAGGTGTGGGTGGGATTCACAGGGCCGCCCTGGGGCTAGGAGCCCAGTGGGTGAGGTATCGTCTCCCGGGAGCGGCTTGAAGAGCCTACAGTAAGTTCAAAGGCATGTGTTCCCAGGCCAGGAATGTGGACTATTTGGGACATCCGTGAGGGGAGATAGCACCACATGTGCTCTCAGTCACAGGCTCAAGGGAAGGGGAATGTGAAGGAGAGGAAGGGCAATCAGGAGAAGTTATGGGCGTTCAGGTCCGAGGCAAAAGTGTATAGACCTTTGCGAGAACAGATACGTTCAAGATCTACACAAACACCTCACAAAACAGTCCAATGACGTCACAGGAAATGACACAACAAGCAGAGAAAGAAACATTGCTCTCGAAATGTATTAATAGGTTCATTAATGGAAAACAGAGGTGTCAGGAGGGCTGCTTGAATGTCCGCAATCTAAGTTAATGAAGCAATTCATTCCCTCACTTTAATCACTATGGCAACAGAAATCTGTGATTCAATCTATTCACGACTACTAAGCTAGCATCAAAAATAAGTTGGCACACCAAACAAACAACAACTAAAAAAAAACAACCAGTAAAACAAAAATCAACACAGCATTGAGTGCTTTCATCATGAGTGCATTTTTGGCCCCAGTCAGAAGGGAGCAGACTTTTCCCCACAGCTCTCATGTTTCAGGTGTCACTGTGATGTCATGTTGCCATGTGTCTGCCTCTGATGGTGACCCGGCGCTGTCTAGCCCGATCAGGACTAGGGTTGCAAAATTCCGGGAATTTTCAAAGTTGGAAACTTTCCATGGGAATTAACAGGAATTTATGGGAATTAACGGGAATTTATGGGAATTAACGGGAATTAATTGGAAAAAAATGGAAATGATCTCAACTAAAGGTCAGGGACATAAAGATAGTTGGTAGAAAATAATATTTTTGCAGTCTTGGCTAAAACTATGAGATGTGATATGCATAAAGTTGAGTAGCCTATAATTTGCTATTCTTCAATCACAGGGGCATAACACACTTCTTAATGCAGGGCTATTGAGGCCGCACCTCCTATACGCATTGTGAATCCTCCCATCACATCTCAATGATTTCTAGAATTATGGACTGCTAAAGCAACCTTTATGAGCCACATACAGTCACTGATACAGACACGTGAGGCTACACATTTGAGGACTACAAACAGTCAAGCAAGTTATGATGATATAACTTAGATGATATTTGTTCTAAAATGTTATCTCAAAATATAGATTGCTAGCTCACTGGTAAGGCAGATATGTTAAAGGTAAGCTAGCTAGCACCTTTGTATCAAAGAAGTTAGCTTATCATGGTGCTAGATAGCACAAAATGTTCTGTTTCTTCTGCGTCCTGCTAAACAGTTTTACATAACCACACCTGATTTCATACATCATTTAAATGTTTTGATAGCCCTTTCCATTTGTTCAATTTACAATCTACATATTTTTCTTATTTAACAGAAAAATGCTATATTTTCATTTTAATTGTATCTTTTTGGCAAAAATGTCTTCTTATGACAAAATATGTTGGTATATGAGTCATATAGTCTTAAAATCATCCAAAATTTCCAGTTAATTCACATAAATTCACATAAATTCCACAAATTTCCATTTTTGAATATTTCTAAAATTCCCAAGCTAAAGTTTCCATGGAAAGTTTCCGGAAAGTTTTCAGAAATTTACCGGAAATTTTCCACCCCTTTGCAACCCTAATCAGGACTCGTCGTCCCGGTGCACTCACTGAACTCAGAGGCCACCACAGCCAGAATTAAGCCAGAATCCAGCCAGAACGAAAAAATCAGCCTGAGCACCATTTCTATTTGGACTGTTTTAATAGTCATGCAAGCAAGATATGTTTAACAGTCCATATGCACTGTCACAGACAATGGGATATTCCATACCACTGCTATTCTATATTTTTATTTCTTTAGAAGAAAAACATCTAGAATAAAATACTGCGTGGATGTGATCACAGAAACAATCAAGCTCAATTATCTCAATTATAGCTGATATTTCAGTAACTTTAGCCAATATGCAGTTATTTTTTTATTTAGTGAGGATTTAATGAAATAAAAAAAAAAAGCAACATTGTGTTCCCAGGGAGACAGAAAACGTTTCTGCCTCTGCATGAACCCTCTCATCCCTGGCTACCTGATCTCATGCTGCTGGTTGATGGATACACACACACACACACACACATATATTTTTTCGAGTGAGATAGAGATAGAGAAGGAGAGAGAGAGAGATAGAGAGAGAGAGAGAGAGAGAGAGAGAGAGAGAGAGACAAAGAGAAAGAGAGACCAGGGTAGGAGAAATGTTCCTAAAATAACCAATTTGTCACTAGACTCCTCGTTTTTTAGCAGGGTGTTGGTAGTGCTTTCTCTTCAAACAGATCCCGGGGCCTGGCCTGTCTGCTGTGCCAATGTAAGCAAGCCGCTGTCCAAGAGGAACAACACCAGCGGGCACACATCCCTCTCCGCACCACTCAGACAACGTTTTACAGCCAGATCCATTGCAACAACAATTAGACGCCACAAGTGGCAACCCAAATAGACATTTAGCCCCACAAAACTACCAGTGAGCATAGCTGACGTGAATCTGCCTTAGTGGAACGTGTTGCTCCATGGCTGCTTCAGCGCGTTAGTTTGATTCCTCTGCACTGTAAAGGGATGCAAAAATAAGTATTTTTTTGTGATCCAGTATACATACACAGTGTCAAACTAGACCTGTGTTCGCACAATGATACATGCACAATAACACACACAAACACATACACAAGCATGTACGCACAAACACACAAGCACGCACACAAACACACATACACACACACTTACACACACAATATGCAGGCCCCAGCTGCAAAGAGGTCTGTGAATCCAGAAGTAGGGTTGGCTGACGGTAGAAAGCGAGCTCACTTTCCATCACAGCATCGCTCGCTTGTTTGCTTTAGCTTTTTCCCAAATCACCCCCAAATACACGGAGCGCTCTCTCTTCCCTAAGCCGTGCCGTTTCTCCCTCTGCTCACTCACACAACCCAAGCCACTGCAGCCACTTGCTTAAAACCCAAGCCACTGATATATATATATATATATATATATATATAATTTACCACATTTCAAATCATTACAACATGCTAAGCGTTCACCTTAGCAGATTAACCCATCGTTATATATTAATTAACACTAATTAATCACATCCACATCCACACACTGCAGCAGAGCAGTTGCATGTGATGCTGCATACGACTACTACTCACCTGGGGTCAGGTATGCCATGTTGTAGCCATTGTAGCCATGTCTAGGAAGGCAGTTGTAGCAGTTGTAGTTTCTTTGATGGTACCAATAATGGGAGTAGTAGGCACCATGTGAGATGCTAAGCTGAGCACAGCACCAGAGCAGGAGAACAGTCAGTCTGCTCTGCAGCGGCATGGTGAGCTACACTAGGGACGAGCTCAGCTGTCCTGAGATCAGCAGGTTAGATTTGAGCTGGAGTAGTCTCTCAGAGGGAGAGGAACTGCAGAGGGACACACACACACACACACACAGTGTGGGCTCAGTAGAGAAGCCAGGACCGAGGCAGTGGAACGCTTACTGCAGTCTTACCCAGGGACAAACCTCTGAACTAATTACTCATTTTCCCACCCGCTCCTTTCCCCCTCTCACTCTCTCTTTTCCTTTTTCTCTCTCTCATCAGGTTAAGCTCTATATTTAAAGTCTTGCCCCCTTTCCCTCTTCCCCCTTTCTTTCAGTTTTTTTTCTCACACTTTCTTTTCCTCTCCAGGCCTTTTCAGTCTTTCTCTCTCTCTCACAGCTTTTCAAAGACCTCCTCTACTCCCTCCTTCATCCCTCCTTTCTTCCCCCCCCGCCCCCCCCCCCCCCCCCCCCCACAATTCCACCTCTATGTTCTCTCTCACTATACCAAGACATACGCAAAATACAAAGACTTCACAAAGAATATTTAAAATCACATTTTACTGTTATAAATGGTGTAAAAGTGCCCTCCAAATTGTACAAGCAGACGAATCAACAGTGAAATGGCTGTGAATTTTTCACAATGTCTGCATAAATTCCTGCACCTGATTTGATCTGTTCTTAAATCATACATCAGAAGTGGCCATGAATCACTGAAACTCTATGAATGTCTATGAAGAGTCTGCGCTCTGTTCTTCAGCCAAACGCATTGTTGCACATCAGCTGCTATGCATTTCAAAGGGCCGGCCTTTTCACAGGCTTTTATTTCAGACTAAGCTGAAGGGTGAAACCGGCCAATCACAGGACAAACTGCCATCGCAGGGAAAGGAGCCTTCTCAAAAAGACGTTCATTAGTCTGCAGATAGCATGAGTAATTTAATCACGCTCCGCAGACAGGTTTGAGGAGGGAGATTGGTGCGCTTGGGATCCCCTGAGGCTGCGTCTAGCCCAAACCTCTCTCTCCCATATCCTGCTTGCGAGATAAGTCCCCGGCAATTTCTATCCTTCCTTTTGTGATAAGGCCGCCATTGACCCACTGCATCTGGATTATACATACTATAGGCTCCAAGATATCTGCACTTCACTTGACCATTTTAGAGGCTTTAAAGTCTCCCCCACCGCCACATGATGTTGGCACTTCAAAAAACATTTTCATACGGCCGGCCATAGCAGACAGAGTCCTCTGAGACTGATAGGGTGGCAGGACCCAGGGGGTGGGGGAGGGGGAGGGGGCAGTGGGTCTTATAGTTTGAAAGTCCCCAGAAGACTTTTGCTTCTCACAGCTGCCTATCAGCCTCTTAGACAACAGAGGAGAGGTGCGCAGGTCCCAACACACTCCAGGCACTGGCAGTCAGAGAAACACAGGAGAGAACAGACAGAAGAGAAAAACGGGAGAAAGAAGAGGGAGGAGAAGAATTGATGGAGAAGTGTCTAGAGAAGACAAAGAATGAGTAAGAGAGAAAGAGAAAGAAGAGAAAAAGAGAATGAATAGCACTGGGAGAAGAAGAAATGAAAAGAGGCCAGGTAGAGAGAAAGAGAGACAGGGCTGCATTACTTGGAAGAGTTGCTTTGTGGTAAAAATGGTAACTGAATGAACAACTTTGTAGTGTTTTTGTGGTTTCTAAACGCTACAAAAAGATGCCTTTGGAAATCTCAAGAGAGGGCTGGGTTGGATGAGGTTGGGTCACACTGCACCTCATATAAAGCCAACAGTGGTGGTCATAAATTTTCCTGCTTTTTCAAGGCTGAGACAACCTGGCGTTAGTCTGGCATTTCTGGTTGGCATAGATGCAACAGGCATGAATGAGGGTAGTGCCAGGTAATGTCTGTGCTGTCTGCTAACCCCAGGCAGGTTAAGTGAGGTCAAATCCCTGATAAGTAAGCCAAAGATACGAGGTAGGAAACAAACCAGCAGCAGCAGGGAATTCATGTACACTAATTGTAAGGCCTTACATTGTGATTAGCACAAACCAGCTATTCTTGTAAAGTAAACACTTACCGGTAGTTTTTGTCATGTTTTTCTAATGTGTTGGCGGTGACCCAAATCCAAAAACCTGGACAGAATTTAATTGGTTTTATTTTAATGTCCTCAGGATGACAACGACCATGGAAAATGATACTGGACCAAGCAAAACAAACCACTGAAAAACCAAACTTTGCCTTGTCCCTCAATATTTCAGCAAATTGAAATTGACATTTCACAAAATAAAACACTTTTCAGCGGATAGAAACAAAACTCTTTCTGTCACCCATAGCAAAGCTAGCGGAAGAGCAGTATGGTCCTGCATTGTTGAGTCAACACATACATGCTGGCCGAGCCAACCGCACAACTATGGATGAACAGTATGGTTTGTGTGGAGGACTGAGTTGCACTGGTTTTTATTACAGAGTGGCTTAGACAGTGCCATAGGGGGAAGGGTCTGGCAGCCATTTTGAGTACTGAGAGCTTGAAGAGGCTCTTGCTGTATGAACACACAGAAAATAACCAACTGACTTTAACCAGAGACCTGACCAGAAACCTTTGCGCTGCTGCTTGCCAGACCAGTGAGGCGTAAGAGAAATAATGAAAGATGGAGGAGTAGAAGGGACTAAGAGGAAAGGAAGAGGAAGGGAGGGGTGTCTTGGAAACCCCAACTCAACAATACTGTCTCTCAAAACTTTGCCGACTGAGCATTGCAAGATCAGGGCCAGCTAAGGACCTGGTACAAGCCAAACTGGCAGTGGAGTCTGCGGCTTTTGCCACCTCCCAGTTACCAGCTGAGTGTAACTGATAATGACTGAGCCCACTCATCACTCCAGCAGCCATCGGCAGGCAACACAGACCTCAAACGCACTACAGCACGGTTTGCTTTGTTTCAGGGCCATCCTCCTCTTTTTTCCTTCTGTTGTTGAGAAAACAATAACTGAAGCCCCCTGTGCCTATGCACAGAATAGCAGATGGGAGGGGACATCCTTCAGACCACACTGCTCCACAAACACACACCACGCGCCGTTACTTGACTTGAAGCGAGCAAAGTGAAATTTACGTTATCAGTCGGTTGCAGTTCACTAGAGCGTAATGAAAGCCTGTTAGCTTGTTTGAGAGTGAAAGAGAGTAAGTCTTAGTCAAAGAATATATAACAAAGAAAAAATAACTGCAACTGTGTGTGTGGGGCTATATGAGTTTCCACCACTGACATCTGACATACTGTAGCCACCATCCTGAGTGATCTGTGATTAATATGTGTGGGCACTCAAAGCTCTATAGCGTTGGCTTTTTCCTTGGCTTTGCCAGGCCCATGTCTGTGCATGTGTGGTCTAGCACAGGGATCCTGTTGACACAGACATGCTTTAAATTTTCATTTGTTTCACATGGTCCAACCGAGCCAGGTCTCCCAGCATCTGGCCTGTGTGTGGCTTGAGGTTGGTGGTGAAATATGATGAGAGCCCAGAGTCATCATGGCAAAAGCCCAGACACCAGGAGTGCTGTTTCAGACCTGCCATCTCCATGCAGCTGCAGCCTCCAGGACGTTGGCTACTAACATATATGTAATGCAACTATGGCACATTTATACTACACGTTTCTCACAGTGAATCTGAATGGATGCAATATACAGATGTGAAAGAAACACATGCGCACAAAAACACAGACATAAACACACACACACACACACACAGAGACACGCACGCACGCACACACACACAATATGCAGACTCCCTCAGACTCTTCTCTATTGTTTTAAACACAGATCTATTTAAGTTGTTCAAGGGCTCATTATTGGAGTGATTTAAGCTGGGAGTTAAAGACCATAAAGAGGACAGAGGGCTTCATCATGTCCTGAGTAGCATCCACCTCATAATGTTTTACTCCCACAGCAGCTAAGTCTGCATGTGTACCAAATGTGGGCTAGAGCAGTGCCAAATCTGGCCTTGAGTCAGCTGTCTATGAAACCCAACTGTCTGCTCGCCCAAGCTGTTAGTAAATCAGCTGCACAAAATTGACGGTAATGCTCCCCAATTTGGGCTTCGCAATAAGTTCCAGACCAGTTTCAACACTTAACCACACATTATTGCTGATAAAAGGAATGTGATTTTCTTTATTTCCTTTGTTTTTTGCTCCAGCTTCTTCATGACCGTGGTCGGAAGTCGATGGCATGAAAGCTCTCTGTGTGCCTTCGCATCTTGCGTGCAACTCTGCGTTTACATCTCACAAATGCACGGTTGCAGCGCAACCAGCCAGTGGGGCATAAATATCCTTAACCAACAGCAGTGCCACAGCGCTGTTAGGGTAGAGTAGGGGCAGTGTAGGAGGGCCTATGTGGTGGTGGTGGTACTCGGGGGGGGGGGGGCATCTCATGCACTGTGGTTAGTGGTAAAGGGGTGTCTTATGAAATAGAGTTAAAAGCTTTAGGGAAGATTTCAGAACTGTTTGGGGTGACGGTGGACAGATCTTTTTCTTTTTATTAAATGGGCCACAGCTCAGAAGTAGTTCCAGTAACAAAGGACCAGAATAAGTTAGAAAGGCATTCAAATGTCTCTGTGGATAGAGACAAACTCTACAAGTACTATATGTAATGTTTTTACAGCACATTTGAAGAGTTTCCATACACAATGACATCTACAGATTGGAGTGAAGCCTGTAAACTTTTAGAGGACATACAAAGCTCTTTAGTGGACCTCAATGTGTCCCTGGGAAATCATGTGCAAAAATATCCCTACACCACACTATACACTTGAGGTTAATGATGCAACTGAGTCTCTGAGCTCTACCCTGAGGATGCCACTGAGTCTCTGTGCTCTACCCTGAGGACGTGTCTTGATAGGCTATGTCCCCTATCCACCAAACCAGCTCGGCCCTCCCAACCACATCCTTGGCTTGATGATTCCATCCGTCAACAGCGTACAAACCTCAGAGCTGCTGAAAGGCAATGGCGCAAATCAAAAAATCTTTCTGACTTAAACAGTTTCCAGGCACTGCTCTCTTCCTTCTCATCCGATGTCACTGCTGCAAAGAGGCAGTAGGCAGTTATCTGAACCAACAGCAAAGGCTACAACTGGACCATATACTAGCGGCAGCACCTCCGATTGCAATAGTCCTGCTGCGACATTTGCTTCATTCAAACCCCTCACCGAAATAGATGTGTCTAAACTTTTCACTTGCAGCCGTCCTATAACGTGCCCTTTGGACCCGATACCAACCAACCTTTTGCAATCCATAGCTCCAACTATCACACCAGCTATCACACATGTGATCGACGCTTCACTATCAACAGGAATCTTCCCTACTGCATTCAAGCATGCTCAGGTAACACCTCTACTCAAAAAACCCTCTCTTGCTCCCGACCAGGTGGGACACTACAGGCCGGTCTCTCTCCTTCCGTTCCTTTCTAAAACTTTTGAAAGGGCGGTATTCAAACAGGTTACCGTTCAGTGGCCACTCCACTGAAACAGCTCTACTATCTGTGGTTGAAGCCTTAAAAGAAGCCAGAGCGGAATAAAGGTCTGTACTCATCCTGCTTGACCTGTCAGCTGCATTTGATACAGTAAACCACAGTATTCTATTATCTATACTGTCAAACATGGGCATCAAGGGTGATGCATACTGCTGGTTCAAATCCTACCTCACTGGGCAACTGTTCAAAGTATCCTGGCTAGGACACACGTCTGCGCCTTACCACTTTGCTACTGGAGTGCCCCAAGGATCTGTGTTGGGCCCCCTTCTTTTCTCCATCTATACCACTTCTTTGGGCCAAATCATTCGCCAGCACGGCTTCTCTTACCACTGCTATGCCGATGATACCCAGCTCTATCTGTCATTCTCACCCGATGACCCAACCATCCCAACGCGAATCTCAGATTGCCTCTCTGACATCTCTGCATGGATGCAAGACCATCATTTCCAGCTGAACCTCTCAAAAACCGAACTGCTAGTCCTCCCCGCTAAACCAACTATTCACCACAACATCTGCATCAACTCTGGCTCCTTGTCTCTTGCTCCCTCACGGGTAGCCAGGAACCTAGGTGTTATGATTGATCCAGCTTTGAACCAGCTAACCTTCAATGACCATGTTGCCTTTGTTGCCCGGGCCTGCCGCTTTGCACTATTCAATATCAAAAAGATCAGACCATACCTAACTCAACAAGCCTCCCAATCGCTGGTTCAAACTATGGTCCTCTAACGCCTTGACCGCTGCAATGCCCTTCTGGCAGGACTTCCTGCCTGTGCCGTCAAGCCACTTCAGATGATCCAAAATGCTGTGGCGCGTCTTATCTTCAATCAGCCGAAGAGGACGCATGTCACCCCTCTGCTAATTGAGCTCCACTGGTTGCCTCTGGCGGCTCGTATCAAATTCAAATCACTGATGCTGACTTACAAAGTGCTTAGAAGATCTGCCCCTTTTTATCTAAGCGCTCTCATAAAGGCTCATGCTACCCCCCGACAACTCCGGTCCTCCAATGACTGTCGACTGGCAGTCCCGGCACCTCGCCCAAGGCAATCCAGACTCTTCTCATGTGTCGTCCCACGCTGGTGGAATGACCCACCAAAAACAATCAGAACAGGGCCATCTCTGGAAGCCTTCAAGACCCAGCTATTCAGAGAACATCTTCTATCCTGGCACTAAACTGAACTGAAGCACTATTCCCTAGCACTATGCTCTTTAAGGTTTCTGCAGCTTGATTTTTATCCTCTTTTTGTAAGTCGCTTTGGATAAAAGCGTCTGCTAAATGCATAAATATAAATGTAAATGTATAAATGAATTTCATCATTGCACACATGAGAGGAGTGCATGATACTTTCAAATGGGCCTAGACTCAAGAGGCAGCACTCACCCCTGCAGCTCTTCCCATCCTCCTTGAGCTCCTGGCCAGGAGGGCACTTACAGTAGAAGCTGCCGATGGTGTTGCAGCACAGCGCCTCACAGCCGCCGTTGGTCTCCTCACATTCATTCACGTCTGTCAGGGGAAAGCAATGGATTGCAGATCAACAATCAAACAGGTCAATGCTAATGCAGGCCAAAGTCAGGCAAGGTCAAAATGAACAGATGATATAAGGGACAGAGAGTCAATGCTGCAAATGCTTTCGCTAGACTTTACATTGTGCTTGCAGCTCCATAATCAGATTTTAATTGCAGCTTTTTATAGTCGAAACGGCTCATATGCCATGAGTATGTTCAATAAAAGCTTCTGCTAAATGAATAAAAGTATACACACATGGAATTTCATCCAAACTGTTGTGGAAGTAATTTCTGAACTGCTACAAATTTTTTGCAAGCCTTGCAGAACCTCTTTTAGCGGTTGTGGAAATTCATGACAAATTAAAAGGCTGTTTCCACTCAGAATCTTTCCATCTCCATATGTCCAGTGAGCAGAGGGAATGCCGACCACTTGCCGCACTTGAACCCATTAGACTTTTCCCTAGTGGAGTTTTTTTTTGTAAAAATAGCCCTCAGAGTGCTCATTTAAGCATTTAGCTTTATGATGCAACTCGGATGTATCCAATGCAACAGATCAGTCAGAGTTTCCTTGACAAGATTTTCCATTTACTCTGCTTTCTGCAAGAAAACATTACAAATGCATCAGCACTGCAAATGTGTGGAAGCTGTACGCTTTACAAGTGTGTGTCAAACCTGCATGTCAATGCTTCTCCTACTGTTTATAAGTGTCATTTAGAATCGTGTTTAATGCACTATGTTTAGGGCTGCAAAGCTGTTTGGATAGTTAATATTGGTGGCAGTGCATTCCCCTCAGTCTTAAGCTATCATCAACTCTGTGTTAGCCATACAGATTACGGAGTTAGCAAAGATTATTTAGAACAGTCTGGTGTTAGCATAGATGTTCAGGCTGAGTATGGCTGAGTTCATTGAATATCCAGTTAAAATGCCACAAGAGTTGTTGTTCTCATAACACAAATATAGACACGAATACACAAAATGTCTTGTAAGGAAATGTGTGTATGTATGTGTGTGTGTGTGTGTGCATGAAAGAGTCTTTAAGGGAAGTGCATTGGGCTGGCTCTCCTAATCAGCTGCTCAGCGGCCTCCTCAAAGTCTATAAAAGCACAGGGGGGAGAACTCCACAGCTCCCTCAGGGAGAACTGAGAGAAGGAAATTCACAGCAAGACTCCATCATCCTTTGGCCCACGCACACTCACACACACATAAGCACACACACTCGCACACATGCACAGGAATGCACACACACACAATGAAACATCCATGTGCACACAAGTATGTACAGGCAAACACTCACACTTTCTCTTATTCTCTCTCGTAGACACACAACACACTAGTGTATACACATACACTTGTACACAAACACACTCGTTCTCTTTATTTCATCCTTTCTTTCACTAAAACACACACAAACACACACATAGTTCCCAGAGCAGGCTGGCACTATACTGTGTTTATTTAACTGGGAGCCAATTAAGAGCCCAGGACATTAGCTCTGCTCTCTCCTCTGTCCGGGCACTAAGCACATGCACATGTTTAACACCAGGATGTTGAGCAGCAAATGGACCAGACACTCTTTCAATAACAGCCTCCCACGTCAACAACAAATCACTTTCTTCATTCGCTGGCATTATTGGACAACACTATGAGAACGAATCTTAAACAGAGGGTGTGTGTGTGTGTGTGTGTGTGTGTGTGCTTAGAGTGAATGGAATTCCACCTCAAGGTGCTGAGACCATTGAGAAACAATTCGGCCTGCTTGAAGCTAGTGCCGCTGGACCCAGTGTGAGTCAGGTCTTACAATGGCCGTGCATCTGTGGGGATTTTATTAACAGCGTTTGCCTCATAAACTTTAATTCGTCAAATAGTTGAGCTGGCCGTGTTTGAATTAGAGGGGGAAATGTATGAGTCCCTTAGGGTTGTGTGTGCGCATCTTTACTTTGGAAGGCGAAAGCGGACTAGGCTTTTCTTTCAGACAGACAGGTCACATAGCCAAAAGGCTAGAAAATATGTTTTGTTAAGAACCGTTCAATTTAAAGCTCCTAAAACTGCCTTTTCCAAATAACATGGCAGATAAAAGTTACAGAGAACCTTAAAGACTTCTTCTTGCGCCCTTCAAACAAATCACATGCCAAGATAAGTACAAGACTCTGGCACTGTCATAGCAACAGGGTCGATATTTGCAGTAACACCAACAACCGTCCTTTAACTGTCCTTTAAAGACCAGAATGGCCAACCATTTTTCTCTCACTAACAAGAACACACACAGGAGCAGGCTCAAACACTCACACACACACACAAACACACACTTTTACACACTGACTTCTACACATGGTCAATGCATCTCATGTATGTTTCCTTTAAGTTTGTTCTTTATTTGAACTAGTAGGACTGGGAGGCTTTGTGAAGGAGGCCAGTGGTCTCGGACTGTCGGAGGCTGTTAGTGATTCCTTAGAGAGATAGAGGCTTCTGTAGCACAAGAGAACTGACTGAACCCATCTCCACAGATGCATATGAAGGCATGAGGAGACTCTGATTTATATATTTCTTTGCCGGATGGTCATGACCTTTCGTTCCAGACAAATTGACCCCTTGGTCAAGGACATGAAAGAGAGGTCCCTGGGGACCCTGAGGGAAACAGGGTGGCTCGGTGGGGGGATTCGTGTTTGTGGGTGTCAGCGGGCTAGCCTTCAGGGCACACACCTGTGATGGAGGGGTAAGAAGTCTTTGTGTGTGTGTGTGTGTGTGTGTGTGTGTGTGTATGAGGGGGGATCAGCCGTGTGTGTTGGGATGTATGGTCACTGCACGCTTCATATGACCTAATGTGTGTGACTGTGCGTGATGGCGAGACACACATAAACAGGCACCTGTCTGCACTAAAACAAATCACAGGGTGATGGTGAGTGGAAGAAAGTTGCTATCAATGTTCATTAGCATTCATCACACATATGCACACTGATTCATATACACAGATACACACACACACACACAATAGTATATAAAACAAAGATATTGTGAATTACCAAAAGGCAAGCATTTGGAGTTATTAACTCGAGAACCTGAATTCTTGTTTCTAGTTTTCAAATTTCTATGCTTCACTATGGCTTTCGACTAGACATCATAAACTGGTCTTGTATGACATGGGATGACAAGCACTATCTCCCTCTGAAATCACGAGTGGGTCGCCCTGCTGCTCTGAAACAGGCATCACCCACACCTGACTCCAGGGGGCACTAGTAATCTACCCCCTCCCTTCCCTTCGTCTCTAAACCATCCTCCTCACCCCGACTAGCATTAGCGCTCTCTCTCTCTCTCTCTCTCTCTCTCTCTCAGACCCAAAAGGCCTGAAGCATAATGTTCGGCATGTCATAGAAACGTAATTGTTCTGGACCATAAAAATCTCTTATTGCCTCTAAATAAATCACCTTCAAGCCCCACGACAGTCATTAGGCAACGATGGGCCTCCTAGATAAGACCTCAGTGACACATAGCAGCCACGGCAGTGCTGAATTCCACTCGTGCCTCTGACTCATAGCCGGCTACTGTAAGGCCTGTGGCATGACAACAACATAGCTCATGGCTTCCTCCAGACACTCATCAGTGAGCTGGAGATTTCATCCAGATGGATCCATGTTCGCCGTAGGCTAGGGAAAGACGTCATGGCTCTGGCGGTGAAGAAAAGATGGGTGGTTGAGCAGAGGGAGCATAAACATCTTCGGATCCCATGGACAAGGAAGACTTTTGGACTTAATAGGGAGATGGTTGAGGTAAATGTTACAGGGTTGTAAAAAAACAAGTTGGTGTTTTCACTTTATTTTGTTTGTCACACAGATCAGCAAGGGCAAAGGCTGTCTTTGTTGGGGATTCGGTGTTACAATACAGTGATGGAAAAGAATAAAACATTAATAGAATCATGGCTCGACATCTATGTAAACATTCAGATCCCTCAATCACTTTATATAGGATTACACTAAAAAATCACCACAGTGAGTAGATCATCGTCCTTCAACTAAGCCATGAGCTCTTCCCTTCCATCATGGCTTTGTGCCCACTGCATCTACGCAGACGCTTCACTAAAGATGCATACATGCCCTGCAGGCAAGTGAAGTCCTTGCAAGAGGGATTCAAGACTAAAGCAATTTAATCTGGATCTAGCAGGGTCCAGCAGGTCAAGGTAAATGCTCCTGACTCCAGGCTGCTCTGTTGTGTGAGAGAGAGGACAGGGTCTGGGTTGTTTTTCCAGAGAATGTGCCCAGAGCAGCAGCAGACTTGGGAAAAGATCTGGTCTTCCCTTGGCTCTAAAGTACCCAGGACCTGAAAAACTAACTATGAGTTGGGAACTGTTATGAACCGGATTTGATTACTGGTCTTCGTAGAATTTTGATAGCACACTCAGATTACACAAGTGCTTTTTATCATTCTTCCCATTTAAGCCTCTTTCTTCGACTGCTTTCTGTCTCTACTAGAGTATCTCGTTTTCTCTCTCTCTCTCTGCCCCTCTCTCTCTCACACACGCACACACACACAAACACACACACAAATCAATCTTGCTCTCCTTTAACTATGACAAAGGGTTTGTTTCCTTAGTCTGTATGCTCATCTGGTTCTGATCAGCATAAGGTGTCATAAGCAGCAGAACCCCCTGCCCTTCTGACACTCCCCTGCTCCCTACATACACACACACACACACACACACACACACACACAGATACAGACCTCCAGCCAGACAACCCTGCCTCCTGCGAGCCAGCCCCACGCTTCATCTCCTCTCTGGGCCAAACACCAATGCACACAACCCCTCCAGTAACCTCCAATGACGGTGTAAACGCAGATCTCATTTTTCAAAGGAACACTCGAAACCCGATAAATACATATGTGTCAAAACATCTCATCCACACACAGTGGGTTCAGTTACATTCAAGCTACTACACGCCTTCTGGATCCATGGATCTTTCAGTGTCTTTGGATGACACAGTTGGTTAACACTCCACACTGAGTCAAGTGTTGATTGTGCTGACACACACTCAAGATATGATTTTTGTAAGTGTCAATCCCTCAGAGATAAAATGACCCATTGATTCTGGTCCTTATCACAACGGAATAGAATGAGCTCTGCTTTACCACAACATAAGCATCCTTTCGCATTTTGCTGAACCCAGTGACTCACCTCACGGGTAATGTATGTGTGTGTGTGTGTCTGTGTGTGTGTGTGTGTTTACATTCCTCTGTTGCATTGTGTGACTTCCTGTGATAAAGCCCTGCAGCGTGTGTCCCTGCGAGCGGTGTTGCTGCGCTAATGCCTTGGCACAGTGGAGGGGATCTTGTGCTAACTGCGCCAGCGCCAAGTTAAACTCATCCAGGGGCCAAAGAGTGGTGTCGGGAGCCAACCTCAGAGGCCAGATTAACATTATTCATCACACAGGGGGTGCATGTGAGGCGCAGACCTTCACCCTTTGCGGCTGCGCCCTAATCTTTCATCTGGACGAGTGGCCCACTGCCTTCAGAGGTTCACAGCCTTAAAGTCTCGACTGTTTAATCTGTTGGGGACTTACGGAACTTTAGACAAATCTGGTGAAGAGGTCAACGAAATAGGCTTCCATTCATCACAAACAATACGAATCCTATACGCTCATGACCCAAGTGTGATCTGGATCTAATTTATTATAAAGACTTCCACACAAACTCACCAGAGGAAGTTCTCCATATCTGCTCACCCAAGACCCAGGGCCAATACCAGAGCCCCTCTGAAGGCTTTTTTTAACCCCTCTAGTATAGGTCTTTCAGGATACAGACATCATGTTTGAATAGCAGGGCTAAATGCAGCCGCGCCACTGATTGGGCCCCCTTTGGTAAAATTATTATTATACTATTGGTCTAAGACTTCACTGCCGCTTCCTTGCCAGACAACTGTCTCACTCCTATCTAAATATTTGCAGAAGGGAAGTCATGGCCAAGGCTCGGCAACTGAGCAGCGAAGGCAGTGAAGACATAAGGATTCTAGAACTCTCCGCACCATCAGTCTCCACGGAGACGGTGGCCTCATGGGAGGGAGTAGAGGACAGAATGGCGGGATGTCTGATACTTTGGATTCACAGGAGAAGATCCCGCAACACATCTGCTGAACCTGTCAGTGAATGGAGCTGGGGTATCTGATACATTGTGAAAGAGTCACAAGAGAGACACAGAAGACAAAGGAAGAAGAAGGCAAAAAAGAGAAGAAAAAAAAAAGAAGAGGAGGAGAAATATTAGAAAGAAGAGAAAGGTAGAATAAAAACAAAATCAAGGTGATGAATAAGAGAAGGAAGGTAAAGATGAGGAAGATGAAGATGAAGAAGAAGAAAAAGAGGCCAAAAATAAAACAAGGACACAGTGACAAAGCATATCTTGGCATGGACAGATATAGAAAAGGACTGAGTCTAAGAAGTACGGAGTCTTGATCCACACGTGCACTACAACAGTGAGGACAGACACCGCCCCCTGGTGGCCATGTACTCTGTCTTTCACACACATGCACACATCTGTGGGGGATTTGGGCATATGTGTGAAAGCTGAACTCAAGAGGCACCATAAACTCAAACCAGTTTGCATGAGAAACACCACTGAGTGCATCTGAAGGCAGTTTCACAAGATTTGTTGCTTACACAAAGAGGAAGATTAGCCTGCTTTCACACTGTGTCAAATAAAGAATGTGATGGGGATTGACATGAGACACAGCTCAAAACAAACACTTGCAGTCCTAATGGGGACTGAATGAAGCCGTTTGCTGCTAAATTGCTGTGTCTATTAATACAGTAAAGGCCAGGGTCTGTTTGATGCTGGCTTCCTTGTTTCCCCGTTCCCTTCATGGGAGTTGGATACTTTGTTTGTGTGGCCATGACTCAAGTCATCACTAAGTGCCTGCTCCCATCTTACAGTGGGTGACCCCAGAACTAACCAAACAAGCAACGGTTGTAACCGACTCCCTGTTCATGTACATTTTCTCAGTCCAGCTCCCTTTCTGCCATTAGCTGTGTTTACTCTTACAACCACTCCAAGACTTGAGGATCTGAAGTTAGATACACAAAAACACTGTCAACAACTGTAGTCTTAATGGAAATAATAATAGCATAATAGCAACGCTACCATGCAACTCTTTTCACTGGCTAAAAAAATGTTAGTCATCCACATTCCTATCTCGCCCAGAGAGACGATGGAAACCAGCGTTTGGTGGGAAACAGACCACAAGAAGCGGCAAATCAAAAGCCCAGATCAGAGGAGTCTGGAAACGCTGCACTTCCATACAGTGTGCAATAGTGATGGCTTCTGCTTATGTCTCAAGCACGGGCGTAAGGGACATGGTGCCATTTGAGACTTTTGTAATTGTAAGCTGGCTGCAAGGATCTAGAGTGTGTGGAGCGGAGGCTAGCGCGGTTGAAGCGGTGTCGTTTGGATGTGGCGGGGACATGTGTCTTTGGGAATGCCCAGAGCATAAACTTCACCACACACATGAACGATCGTTGTCGAAATAAACACCAACAGTGGTGACGCCAGATGCCTTTTTTATGAAGGTTTCAGAGGACTAGTCTTCCCAAAGCCCAAATTGAAATAAAGTCATTTCAGAAGTGGGGGTGTTTGCAAGGGGGAGTGGAGGGAAAAGTTGTTAAACAGCTAAACTTGGCATCTAGCGGCTGCACAGAATTAGTCACTTCTCAAAAATGAGTGACATCTCCTCAGTTTACTATTTCAAAAACAACTTTTCCTCTTAACATTGAGATCTACTGACAGAGTTGACAACAGCAGGTGCAATAATTTGTGCAAGAAATATTTCAATATTCGCTGTTGGTACTCATGCCTCATGCCTCTAGGAACCCTGCTAGACCCACAAATCACCCAGAAAACACAGTAGAAGCATGCAGACTGTGCCTGGCTGAAATTCTCCACATATCTGCTTTTAGAAACAGCTGTCTTTTGTTTTCATACTCTGCAGGCGTGTGTTGACAGGACACGGCACACATACAGATATCTGGCGACGCTCTTTCTTCGGGCTGAAAAAACACGACCCATCAGCAGATTTCTCTGTAAAAAGTAAAGTAAAGTAAAAAGTAAAGTAAAACAGAAAATATACATGCTCACAAATGCACATACACACACACACGCACACACACACACATTGAGTCAAAAACATATAACCCCAAAAAAAACAAAATGGATCCCTGAATGCACACATGATTGCCTTTCACACACACACACACAAACACTGAGGGAACCCCTACCAGGAACAGTAAAAGCGTGTTCGGGTAAGGTCACCACTGTTGCTGTACAGGGTGTCAGAGGTGCAGAGGACGCAGAGGCCACTGTTGGCCCTATGGACACATTCCTCCCTAATGGCCACGTATGTAAGTGCGGGCTTCCCAAGGGCACGCCACACACAATCCACGTCTGGGCCGGCCTCGCAATGACAGCCCCAAACAAGTCCTTTCAGACAAAGCCACGAGACCTACCCGCCCTGTCAGACCAATATGTTTGGGTGGGTGGGTGCATGCATGCGTGCATGTGACTGTGTGAGGGTGCCTGTGCCATAGTGTGACAGTATGTGCCTACAGTACACGCTTGCCACTGCACACATGCTCGTAAACTTGTGTGTGAGTGTGTGTGTGTGACTATGCATGGACATACCACATGTAGCGAGAGAGAGCGAGAGAGCGAGAGAGAGAATGCATCAGTATGTATACACTACCACTCATTCTATACACCTCACTAAATTATATTCCTCCAGTGACCCTTCTGTCTTCTTCCTCTGTTCAAACATTCTTTTTTTATTTCCATCCCCTCTTCACTTCTTTCTCTCACTGTCAATATAACACTCCTCTTGGGCACCTGCTCCTCGCTCCTTGCTTTCCTGCTGTATAGGAGGCCTCCCAGGGACACCAGGGAGAGGCCCAGCCTCCACACCCTAAGAGAGAGTGATTCTTCCGGGGCAGCGGAGCCTGGCGGCCCTGGCCGACCTCTCCACCTTTTAAACTGTACACAGCATATTATGTATGGAAAAGAGTACAAAGCACAATATGGAATAAAGAGAGATGCACGCAACTCGCATGGACAGATGCACGCACACACACAAAGGCATACGACAACATACATTACACAAGCATGCAAACACACACACTAATAAACTAATAACAGCATACATAGATACATACAGAGACACATACACAGACACATAGACACAGATCTAAACATGTAAACATGCACAAGTATGCGCACAAAGACACACAGAAACATACACAAGCAAAGATACACATACACTGTTACATGCACACACAAACACACACACACACACAAACATAAATACACACACAGAATGAAATTCCACCTCAGACCTATGTCTCTGTTGCCCGGGAAAGAATTAATGATTCCCAGAACCTCAGGATCATGTTGACAAACTGACAAAAGGAGAACTTCCCCAGTGGTTTGGGACACTTTCTTTCTTTCTCTTTCTCTTTCCCTCCCTCTCAGACACATGTGAGTTTTATAACTCCACCACGTGTAAACAGGAGCAGAAGTTTGCCGCAGGGTGCTGACCTCCGACCCCTCTGCGTCAGCTACTTGTTTGGGCCCGATTTCTTCCCCTTCCCACCTCAGCTTTTTCTTTGACACAAATCCACCAAATTTTTACCACTTCAGCTCTGCAAACATGTGCCGATGGACACTTTAACTCTGGGTAGCTAATGGGTAATTACATAGCATTACATTAGTCATGGCAGTGCTATTAATTGACATTAACACCTCATTTTTTCCTGTAAAAGTGTATTATGACCTACAGCATACTCTCATGCCTTAGCTCTGCAAAAAGGAAATAATTGGCCCAACTGTACATTGAGCTATACACCAGGCCCTAGTAAAGGGACCTAAACAAATGACCACCCAGAAATCCTTCTTTTAAAGAAGACAGTCGCCAAAAACACAAGTAGGCCCCAGAGAGTTGTCTTCCTCAGACTAAGCAGAAAGGGAAGACCGAGAGTGTCTCTGTGTGTGTATGTGTGTTTGTTTCTGTATGTGAGTCTGTATGCGCTGTTTACAGTGATTCAAAACACCTCACTCCTCTGTTAGCAGCCCAGGTGACAAGACGGACAGCTTCAAGAGATCAAGACCATCATTTAGTGAGTGTGTATGTGTGTGTGTCTTGGTGTTGTGTGTTCAAGCAGGTACAGAGGTAAAGAAAGACGAGAGGTAGTAAGACACTTTGATCTACCGCAGAGGGAAGGCAAAAGCACCTCAGGCGCCGATAAATAACCATTTAAACTGGCACGCTTGTCCTGACCAAGTAGAGTGCAACACATGACCAACTGCTCATTGCATTGGTGAAAGATGACTAACATTCTAACACTACAATAGACATCTCAGACATGACAGACTGAATACAAGGTCCATTGTTTGAGCATCTTAACAAAGACCAGCTGTAACATTAGGATAACATCAGGAAAACATTTGGATAACATTCTAAAATAACACTGTGATGTTAAAGGGACTGATGGGCTCAGAAGGAGGTCTCATTCGACAGTTTTAACTTCACCACAACTTCCCTCTGTTATGTTCTAATTAAAGGGAGTAATAACAGGCACTTTTCCAATGAATTTCTCAACATAAACATCTGACAACTAAAGCTCATTCACTCATTGACTTTATTTTTAACCTCAATAAAAACTTTAGCCGCAAGTTATGTGTGGTTTGAACAATTTACATATTTATTTTTTAGAGTATAATTGAGATGTAACAGTCTACTGACATTAGCAACACATATGGCTTGTGTTTAAATATTGTTTAAAGAGTGGCAGCACTCTAACTTTTTTATGTTTACTTTTTTTTTTTAAGTCTGTGTAACTGCTGTAGTTTACTTGAGAAATTTGTGGAAACAAGCCTCAAATAAGTTGGGTAAACATAACTAGTGTTAAACAGCAGTGTATTTAGCATAATAGTTAAAATGACCAAACTGATTTGAGGCATCAAGTTCCATCAGACTACAAAAAGCACAAAAACCTCCTTACTATTAAATTGCCCTAGAACAGTTACACTTTGTACAGAACATCTACGAGACTGAATCCCCCAAAGGTCAAAAGACACAAAAACTAGAGAAAGAAAACAAAGAAAGAGAGACAGCGAAAAGAGAGGAAGTAGCGAGAGATGAATACAGACAGAGCAGGGAAAAAAAGCTTGCATCACATGTTGTAGGCGTACAGTATGGTACACAGCATATTTACGTGAAGTGTGTAACCCAGAACAGGGCAACGCTGACTTAACTCCCTAATTGTGTTTTGCAAACTGCTGTCGACTCGGCCTTCTCCTGCGCTTGATGGCTGGGTCCCCGTTGAGGACGAGATTGACCTTTCGTCTGCGCGGTTGTAAGGACCCTAATGAGCACGCTCCTGAGCGACACACAGTGGGGGGGCCACTCCATAATTAGAAGAGATTAGAGTGGTCCTTAGAGGGGTGGGGTGGAGGGGCGGTGGGAGAAAAGGAAAGTACCCATGAAATCCTGTTGGCTGTGGCTCTCTTCCGTTTCCTTGGGTTATTCTAATTCTATTTTTATTGTGTGCGTTCTTATTTGCTTGGGCTTAAACAACAAATTAAAATTCGATGTCGCAAAATTATTCCTCAGGGGAAAAAGGAAAAATGGTACAAGGAGACTGACTCTCTGATATTAGGACCCTATGGATGATGTACAGTTTCAATGTCTATCCTGCTTTGACTACACAGTCTACTCAGTCTCAGTCTACTCTTCTTCATAGAGAATTATGAAATGCAAAAGGCATTTCCCATTAGTCTACCCATCTTTTACTACCAGTAAGTGGTTGTCCACTGATCCCCCTCCTACTCCCTTCTTCAGCATGCTGTAAGGGGTCAATCTTGGGGCACAGAAAAGTTGAGCCATGGCCCAGGGCACTATAGAAGAAACAATGACCTCCAGTGCCCCTATGTGACACGGGAAAGGGTCACTTGAACAGTTATCTTGGGGGCCAAGTGAGGCCTCTGTGACCTCCAGGGAAGTACTGCAGAGTCATTCTAAATTTGAAATGTGTATGTTTGTCAGAGTGTCCCACCTGTGTCACGTGTAGGGTAGACATGAACAGTTTGGGATGACCTTTGCCCTCCAGGCACTGGAACATTCAGAAAGGGGTGGAGTCACAACAACACATTTAGAGTGACCTTTGACCCTTTTGGACACAAGGACGGAGCTGCAGGAAAACTACCATCCCTCAACAGGAAATGGGGCTTCCAGATTCATCAACTCGTCGTGTCAACAGAAGTGCAAGAAAAACAAACGGCCTGTTTGACGCCTTTTAGTCTCAAGTGCCTCCATCCTCACATGCTAAGGATGAGAAAAGGTTGCTGGTGAAGATATTAATCTCCTATCACCAGGAGACATGGAGCATTTTATGGTGACAAGGAGCAAGATTAAGATGAACATGAGGAAGGACAGAAAGAGGGAAAGAGGGGGGGCTGTGGGGTGTGAGTAGAAAGTAGGAAAAAGATAGATATGAAATAAATGGAGAAATGGAAGAAATAAAGCAATTCTAAGAAATGGAGGTGACTGAATTAAGGGCAGACAAAGAAGTGAAGAAAGTTAGTGGCTGCGAGAAGTACAAGAAAAGAAGCCAAGTGAGCTGCCTTTAGACTGGCCTCCTATTGTCCAGTATGCGGTACAGGGGTCACGGAAGGCTGCACACCAACTAAGGCTCCTAATAACGGTTTAATCCCTCCACTCGACCAATGCCAGCAGAATTTTAATGTGACCTGCACTTCAAATCCTTCATTTCAACTTTGATGCATATGCAAAAGGTCATCAAGCACTACCCAGATGAAATGCTATGTGAGCTTTAGATTTAAAATGGTGAGGATTTTGCACTGAGTCTCTGATGAAGTGGAGTAATGTATACTTGCAAAACAGTCTAGAAAAACTACAGGCAGCACTAACCACAAACTCTGAGAATGTTATGGACTTTTAGTGACCTCAGAGCAAACCACTAGTAGCCTGCATTAAAGAGTGTCTTCAAACAGGCATTCCAACTCCTTAAATGACACTCTTTGCAAATACGGCAGGAATTCTCTCGTTCATGGTTTCGCTATTTGGTCGCTGCCTAAGTATTGGTCGTTGGTTCCATGGCATCCCAGATGGCAACAGATTAGGGCCAGGCCTTTCTCCAATGGAGCGTCTTCATCTGGTAGATGCAACCATTAAAGACAACATGGAGTTGACATGAGCTGAAAATTGAGATTCTTTGCCTACAGATGTCTGGTACATACATGTAAGGGAATCTTGAAGGGGACCAGTAGGCTTCAGGTCTCCAGTCCATACCGAAAGTATGAGAACTTGGAGTTGACATGGACCCAAAGATCTTGCTAAGCCAAATTTCCAAATTTCCTTCTCCTTTAGAGAAGGCCAGAGCACATTTGAGCCTCCCACACACGCTAAACATGAGGACCTTATAGGCTTGACATGAAATGGAAATTAAGATTCCCTGCCATGTCAAGCAACAGATGTCAAGCATAGGCACGTTCTCTCTTGATTTTTCACATCCCTGTCATGTCCAGGAGAGAATCCAGAGAACCAGACTTACCCAGCTGTGGCATGGTCCCAGCTGACAGCCCCACACAAAGCAGAGATTTCAGTTATGTGCTACATATACACGCATGGTAAACTTTATGCCTACACATGCTTTCTCACACTAAGGCCTGTACAGATGTTTGCTTTGGGTGTGTCATGAGAACTCACATAGTAGGTGCAGAACTAATGTCCCCATTATCTGTCTCTCTGTAACTTACCCGCTTCCAGAAAGGTGTTCTAAGACAGTGTTACAAGAGGTAATAGTATGAGCTTTTGGACTTAACGTATGTTCAGGATACTCTCTTTACTGTGGGTGAATAAGAGTTACTGGGGCATAAACATACAATTTCAAATGCATGCAAGTAACATTTAGTCTTATTTTAAGTATCAATCTTTGCTAAGTCAACCATTTCAGCAATGTCCTCTCCAGAATTTAGCCATCTGGAAATATGCCTGTGTGAAATAATATATAGACTTACACTGGATAACCAACCCTTTACATCCAGCTTCTGCAGAGAACAGGCTCTTGATTTTCCCTTCAGGAAAAGTCTTTGTCTAGTAAAGAGCCCTTGTTATCCCCAAATGGCTCTCTATAGCACTTAATTTCATCCTCGTTGAAGCCAGCGGAGCGTGCCTTGTTCCAAACTAAGACTGCTCTTATACAGTGGTGCAGACATAGTTCTGGTCAAAAAAGGAGCATATGTCTTTATGACTGTGAAATTCTTTTCGGTGCAAACTATCACAGGTCTGGGACTTTAGCAGCAGAGCAAAGCTGGGGGCCACAGAGCACCACGCAAACACAATCAGAGTGAGAGGAACATGTAAGAGCTGTGTACCACCTTAGAGTCCCTCTGTGGCTGAGCTTTGCATGTTCAAACCCCACCATCCCCAACCCCATTCAATTCCTCTACCTCTCCAAATGCCATGGTGTAAAATGATGACTTAATTATTCCCTTTGCAGACTGGTTCTGAAACAACTGATTGGGGCTTGTCAAATGTGTTCCCTCGCTGATCTACATGGCCCCCATAGAGATTTAATGCTTCAGTGAGAGTGCTTCACTTGGCAGCGCCGAGAGGCAAAGGTGAGACTTTTATGGTACTTCTTTCTGTGTTGTACATTCCTCTGCCCTGCAAGGTGTGAAGTACATTCAGATATATTTGGCAGGTGGTTAAAAGCGAGATAATGTATTTTTGCATGTGAAGAGTTGCTCGGTGTGGCTGGGGCAGGCTTCACTCTGGATTTTTATTAGTACACGTCGGAGTGTACTAGGGTCACCTCATGGATGAGATCAAGGTCATGTCTGCAGGCAAAAAGGCAGCTTTTCTGTGTGCTGTCTGTTCTTGTCAGCAAGTGTGTGTGTGTGTGTGTGTTTAAGCATACTTAGAGCCCTATGAAATCCGTTTTATTTATTCCTAAATTACACTTTTTCCATTTTTATTTTTCTGAATTTTGTGTTTTGCGTTATAATCATATTTAGTTACTTAATACGTGTCTAATTTTGGAGCGCATGGGAAAAAAGCAAAAATGCTATGACCTATTGGCTCAGTAAATTATAACAACCTATTACCCTTCTAATAGGCATAATGTTAAGCCAGCTGGGAAACACCAAATGAATATATTTTTTAGGTCTGTTAAGCGATTAAAATTTCTAATTGTGATTAATCAAAAAAAAAAACAAATTGCTAAAACCTTTTTGCAGCTGCCTGTAGCTGTTTATTTTCTTGAAAACATTTTGTTGTCTTACAGAATTCCTTTGGATTTCCAGTTTTGATAAAAGGCATGGCTACAAGCTACAACAGAAGCATGCATTTCAGTCCAATAAAGGAATCACTCAATCACTAGGCTACCTACAGCAGGGCTGCCAACTTTTCAAAAAAACCTTGGGGTGGGAGTTTTCCAAGGAACGGGGGGGGGGGGGGGGGGGGGGGTGCATCTAATCCTGCCTCTGATATCAGCTTCAGTGGGGATCAGATAGAGCAGATAGATAAAATTAATTTTTGGCATGTGACATCGGAAGTATGGCGTGTGCGCGTGTGAAGACAGTCAAAAGCGTGTGTCTCATGCTCAATGCGTGTCAGTTGGCAGCAGCCCTGCTACAGTCTACCTACGTGCAGTACCAGCACATTCAGCACATTCAGACCCTCAACCACAGAATTCAGTTCACCAGAAAAAAAGTAAAAGTTAACTCACACTGCGTTGCATAAGCAGGCAAGATAACTGGCAATTTTGCTGTAGGTTGTAGAGGAGCACTTTACCTCCAACTTCATGTTATAAAAATAGCTTTATTTTGCCTGCAATGGTGGCACAGTGGTAGAGGAACTAGTTTGTCAAAGTGTCCTCAAGTAAGACACTGAGACCTAAGTTTCTGGGCAGTAGTGGTGCAGGTGGTAGAGGAGCCGTTCGGTTCCCGCAAGGTTGCTGGTTCGAGCCCCACTCTACCTGACCCCATCAAAGTGTCCTTGACCAAGACGCTGAACCCTAAATTGCTCCTGGTGGCAGGCTGAAGCCTTGCATGGTAATCCCTGATGTGTGACTGTGTGTGATTGGGTGAATTCCATAGCAGGCTGAGTTATACGATATCATGCAATTTACATTGGGTTCCATTTTGTTGGTTGAATTCCGTGATACCAGTCTGTATCTACTCTAAGGTTAGAGAACAATAAAGGTAAAGACAATAATGCACTGGAGAGTAGAATAGAGGGAGGAAGAGAATGTTGAAAGAGAGAAAGAGAGAAAGAGAGAGAGGGATAAGGGGAGAGAGAGATGGACCCTATAATAGAAGTTCCTCATTACAGGACACTAGCTCTCTATAATTTTACTTGCTCACATTCCACGTTTCTGCAATCAGTCAGTCACACACACTTCTCAAGGAAGAGGAAAGAGAGAAGAGAGATAGAGGGAGAGAGAGAGAGAGAGAGAGAGAGAGAGAGAGAGAGAGAGGAAAAAAGACAAAGACAGAGACAGAAGAATACGCAGAGAATTTCCTTAACTTGCCACTGTTGCATGAGAAAAATGCCTGGACATAGACAAAATGTTGATGGAAAGGGAGAGTGTCCACATGTTTAGGTGGGAATCAATTTTTCACTTATATTTCACCATATAACAAATATTTAATAATTAATAATATATAAACGTTTGCACTAGAACCATCAGAAGTCCCTTTTCACAAGCCGAAAAGCCCAGTCTCTGATGTAAGATACAATAACACAGTTTGAGAAAGCTTTCTAAAACTGCACTGGCATCAACACAGAGGCAGGCTTCGACACGCAGTCCGACAGACGGCTACAGGGAGAGAACAACATGCCGCTACCCTGTGGCCTAAACATTAGGAGCCTAAGTACACCCCAGAGATGACAGACACCAGCCTGTGGGAGCACAGGTGGAGTCATGAGTCATGACTTGTGAATCGTGAATGAGGACTCAGCATGTCTATTTGGGGAAGGTCATAAGAGTTACATGAATGGAGGCTGACTCAGACCAGTTCAGATCTTGCCAAAACCATTGAGAGCCTTTGTAAGTAGTTTGTAAAATGTGTGAAATGCCTTGTGTTTGTTCCCGGACACATTAGATGCTTGAGAACGTTGCAAAGTATGTGTGCTCCAACTGGTCCTCTAAGCATGTTTGGGAACACACCGAAGATCAGTTACAGACATGAAGGAATCAAATTAATTACAGGAAAATATGCAGAGAAAAGGATCCAAAACATGACCAAAAACAAGCCTAACTTCTAGACTGGCAACACCCTCAGTTAGGGACTGGTTTAACCCAAAGACAAAATTCAGCATTTGGTGTTGATGATTCATGGTTCATTGTTTATACAGTTTATGTAGTTAGGAGTGCCTAGCATTGCTAAGAAATCTAAGCAGACACTTATGGACACACTGCAAAGTCCGACACACAAGGGCGCCTTCAACAGGACAGGATTCATTAATACATTTACATCTAAAGGAGAAGGGACACTGGCATGAACATTTTGGCGTGCACAAGAAGGACTAACAAGGCCATCTCTAATGTTCATTTGGAACAACCATCATCATCTGTCTGCTACACCCCATTCAGCCTTGAGATCTCTTCCTAGGAAGTTTAACTGCTCTTCACCATCACACCATTAGTTCTCCAGATCCTGTGATCTTAATGCCTCTTACTCCATTAAACACATTTGGTAATAGGTAGCTTACAGCTCCACCCCTACTGGTCCAGTGTAATTGCTGGCTCCTGAATTGAAGAAGCATTTTGGAAAAAAGGGAAACATCCTCAAGCTTCAGAGAAAAAGTCAATTTGCATACAATTTTCCGTACAGGCCTGTATACAACAAACCTTTATTTAAAAAGATTGTTTAAATAACCAAGTTCATACAGGGAACTTGGGTTATGCCATAATTAGTCATGACACGGACCAAGTTTGCTCCCAAATCCTGCGTTTACTGTGGCGGCAGACACACTCTCACAGCTCAGTTGATTGCAGATTTTTTCGAATTGCTCCCTCCCCCTCCCCAGCTCCACCTGTCTACATCTGTTCAGGATAAGGGGGATCTGTTTATTTATTGCTTGTTTTTGCTTGTGACATCAGTCACCGTATACATTCGTATTTTTGCAGCAGCTTTAATCATTCAGCTTCGCAGTTTGCAGCAGCTGTAGCTTGAGCAGATCTAGGGCGCCATGACCAAGCATACTACCTTGTATCTACACCAACAAAGTCTTCAATAATAATTCTAAGAGTTTGCTGCCTGCAATACATTTAAATATATTAATCAGAGATTTCTACCCAATGCAACAAAGAAATCAAACCCTAGCCACATGTTTGTCAGTTGGTAATATACAAAAAACAATTATTCAACTCAATATTCAACACTCAAAAACCATAACTGTTAAAAGACTAAAAAAGTGTGCGCGCCATCATCATTAAACATCTGTCTTCATTATCAGCACTCTCCTCTGATTAGTCTGTCAGTTCAGTGGCTAAAGCAACACCAAGGAGTTTTCAAAACCACACCTCAGGTTGGAAGCAGAAGCTCAACTGTAGGTTTTACAAAAACATTATTTTTAAGGTACTAGAAGGTCTTTAGTGTTACTTTAAGATTGCTACCAAACACACACACTCAAACACACAGATACACTTCTACTGTACAAACACACACAGCACCATTGGGCATAACCTTGATCTCATCTGTGAAATGACCAAAAATATGAACATGATGGATGAAGCCTGTCACAACCAGGCCCTATCTGAGTGACAGCTGACATGTAGGACATACTGTATGGCACAAAAGCACATTAATATATGCCTAAGTGTGCGTGTGCGTGTGTGTGTTTGCAATCATTCCAACTGACTGCAAAATCTTGGACAGATAGTACACCTCTCTATCTGGCATTCACACATCTCTCCCTTTCTCTGTCTCCCTCTGCTCTCTCTCTCTCTCTCTCTCTCTCTCTCTCTCTCACTCTCTCTCTCTGTGTCACTTCCTCATGAGCTCATGGACCATTAGTCCTAGACAGATCATAGGTTTGTGTGTGTGTGTGTGTGTGTGTGTAGGTCATCCTAGCTCCATCCAAAGGGGAGTGCAAGTGAAAGAAGCATGATGGGAAAAGAGCCTGTGGCGATGACTTCAGCAGGAGCATCATAAAAGCCCCCTGAGTGCACAGGGCAGATGGAATCCTTCTCCCATTAGACACTTTTTTCCAGCAGCACATGGGACACTACTGCTACTGCTACTGCTACTGCCACTGTAGATGGTGTGGCCCTGTGCTCTTCAACACAGTAATATCTCCACCAATGACAGGACACTATCTCAAGCACCTGGATTTATTGGATGGTTTAATCATTGTTGTTTTTATGTGGTGTGTGTCTGTGTGTGTGTGTGTGTGTGTGTGTAGAAGTTTTTACCAGTTTTCTCCCATATTCTCCCATCTCCCATCCCCTCCTGGTTTGTCATTGCTTCTGGAAATCTCCCATAACTTACAAGATCCATATTTCTTTATGAGTTACCAGATTAATATGTTTGTGCAGTGTTCCTGAATTGAAAGATTATTCATGAAATGCAGTCTGTTGATATTCTCAACAAATTAACTTGAATAACAAACCGCATGTTCCAGAGGGTGTGTTTCATAGAGCAGACCAAAGCAAAGCAAAACACTGCTAACATTTCTCCAAGTCAGTGAGTTGATCAGGTGTGAAACCTTTTATTTAGGCTAGGATATTTTTTTCAATCAGAAGTGGGACTGTGTTGTTATTGTGAACAAAAACAGAAAAATAATGGCAGTGGCATGCCCTCTCTTCCCTTCTGGGAATATCTCTGAGATTTTCTTCATTGGCCGCTATGCCAATATATGCATATCTGCACACATGAATAGGGGGTTCTGTTTAAAGCAACTGTGTATGATGACCCTGATGACCTGCAGTAAAATGGACACGCTAAAATATTCTGAGCACAGCATGGCGACATGACCCTAATCACTGCAAACCTCGCCCATCGACACCTCACTGGCAGCTGAGACAGACTAGTGTCCACTGCTGAGGCCAAGCCACAGTGACCCTTTGACCCCAGTCTGACCCAAGCTCCTGCTTCCTGGCCAGGGTCAGATTGGAAAAGAATCAGCAGGGCTGTTGGCAGAAAGACATCCTCCAGCTCATCAGGATTTACTCACTAGGAGGCGAGCAACCAACCGCACAGCAGTTAACAGCAGTGACAACTGAGTAAAGGAAGTCTGTGAATCTAGTGAAAGCTTGCTCATGATTGAACTCAACAGCCTGTCAAACTAAATCCCTTTCCTCCCATTATTCCAAAGACATATGTGTTTGTTTCTCTGACTATAAGTTTAAGTCTACCAAGCCAGATCAGCATTCCAATGCCAAAGTGCACAAGCACATCAAGTGAGCCTATTTTTTTTTATTTTGTTGCCTATACCTAATGATAGGCCTATAAATAGAGTAGCATATAGGCCTATGATATAGGCTAATAAAGTTTTTTTTTCAGTAGGAAAGCATGGTTTACCTGATGATTATGGCCCGTGATTGAATTGTCAAAAAAAAAGGCCCGCGTCCAAACTTATTTGCCGACCCCTGGCCTAAACCTTTTAATTAAATTAACTTGCTGAAGTTGCTGAAGAGACCAGATTGAACAAATGTATCTTCTTAAAATTATTTATCACACTGCATATTCTACCAAGTAGACTTCTGGACTATTAATGATTGGATTTAAAGGGCAAAACAAGAGGCAGTGGACGGGGTGTTCTCAACGGACACAGTGGCAGCATGGCATTCTCTAATCTCTACCAATGATCTGGCTTGGGGGGCATTCTGTCACATTGACAGAGCGTGCATTCCAGAGGCTGGAATTAAGAGCTGTACTTTTTGGGGGGATTTTACTGTGCAGTAGCCTATTATATGTCCTCAAACCTTGCACAAGCTCTTATACCACAGGGGCCCTGTCACACGTGGCTGTCTTGTTAGTTTTGGCTTTTCTTCTCCACAGTTAGTGTTTCACGCTCCCACAAACACCAGACCCCCACAGTCAACTGCCTCGCTATACCGTGCAGACATCTCGTTTGCCCTACTTGTTTCGCTCCAAAGTAGTTACTATCTGACACTTTCACAGTCTACTGCCATTGCCCTGTCATTTCTTTATCCGGCTTTTCTTCCACCAAAGGTAATACTGTTCCACTCTCAAAAACACAACTCTTCACAGACGCCCGTCCTCCTCTTGTTCCCTTTAATGTATTCTTTCAAAGCAGTTCCGATTTCATACTTTCTGCAGAGGCGACAGCTCTTTTTTCTTAAAAGAAAAAAAAACAACTAGATGCTCAGTTTTTTCCCCGTCTTCTCAATGCAGATTTTGTTACACCTAGAATAATAATTACACATCACTCCTTATGATTCACGAGAGGCTCGTGTTTCAAGGACATCGCAACTTAGCATTTCTTTTTGGCCCGTGTTCCAGTGAACATTTGACATAAATATATGCCACTCAACTTTACTGGGGCCTGTAAAAAGTCTGTAATGCTAATACAGAACAGATCCCTTTTAGAAGGAAACCAGTCTTGAATGGGGACCAGGGAGAGGAATGGTGATGTATCCCAGTATTCTTAGCGCTCAAAGATCAGACATCATCAAAGAGGGACACAGTGTGTCTATATGTAGGTGTGTATGTTTCCTGGTGAGCAGTATGTGCTTGAGTGACAGGCTGTCAGTCAAGTCTAAGTAAGGGTAGTTTACAGCCATCACAAGCCACCAGGGACAGTGTTTGGATCCCTAAAGCAAGCTGCTGGGCTTGGCATGGTCCTGCTGCGCGAGACTAAGCTAGGCTAAGCCAAGACATGAGCTCACTGCCCAGAAATCATTTCCTCGAGAGGAAGAGAAAAAAATGATAATGTTGCAATTATCGCTGCAGTGAAAGGGGGCTTTCACTTGGGGCATTGCACACTTCACATGCACATACACACACACACACACACACACTGTAAAGATCAGGCAGACAGGAAAACACAACAAAAACGACAGCATGGGGGAGGTAGAAGTGTGTTCCTGACTCCTGGTGAGTGTCTACAGCCTCTAAGTGCTGACAGTACAGAATGTCAGAGTCTAGGGTTAATCAGGAGTGTGTGTGTGTGTGTGTATGTGTGTGTCAGTGTCTGTGTTCATCCAGTTGGGTTTTGACACCCTCATACTATTTTCCCTCTCCCTCTTTTTCCCCCACCCTCAGTCCTTAATGTATGCAAATATTTGAATATGCTTTAGAAAAAAGGGTAGATGAACAACATGCACAGTTCAAATCACAGCTCAAAGTGAGTTTTGTGTGTGTGTGTGTGTGTGTGTGTGTGTGTGTGTGTGCGTGCGTTTATGTCTGTTTAGGCTGATGGTATCTGTAATGGTTCCTGATGTCTCCTGCTGATGTACTATGGACCTTAGGTGGTATTTGCAGTGTGTGTGGTCAGATTGTGTGGTGTGTTCCCCATTTCCTATCTTTCAGAGCATCTCTCTCTCTCTCTCTCTCTCTCTCTCTCTCTCTCTCTCTCTCTCTCTCTCTCTCTCTCTCTCCCTCTCCCTCCCTCCCTCCCTCCCTCCCTCCCTCCCTCCCTCAGAGTGTGTTCATGTCTCTCACTGTCAGTTCCACATCCATCTCTGTGTGTGGGCGACTGGGTATTTGTTACTAAACGTCTCTTTAAAATACAGCATTGTTTTTATAATTTTATGAATCACCCACGAGCAAAATTACTAAATTATATGCTCTTGATGTCAGTCTGGCCCGCCAGTCAGTCTGGGTCAGGTCTACTCTGAAGAGGCCTTCAGTTTCCCTGGGGCAGCTGACCTGGTCAAGACTCCAGATTAGCTAGGTGACGACTGAGCTGGTCAAGATTCATGATGAACTATCCCTATGTGATGACTGGCCTGTTCAGCAGCATAGATAATGCTGGGATGATTGATGCAGTCAAGGCTATGGCTATGCTATGCATTGATTGATGTGCTCAGCAGGGTCAGCAAGCTCTATATAAGGACTGGCAGAGAAAACTGAGTTTACTCACAATGTTCTTTTAGTGATGATGAGAGAGAATGGGAGTAGGAGTGGGATGAGAGAGAGACAGAGAGAGAGAGAGAGAGAGAGAGAGAGAGAGAGAGAGAGAGAGAGA
>JAGFZM010000412.1:1483460-1495601 GCA_017657215.1 Limnothrissa miodon | reverse complement strand
AGAGAGAGAGAGAGAGAGAGAGAGAGAGAGAGAGAGAGAGAGAGAGATGTGATTGCAAGAGGAAATGTGGCGACCTACAGAGATAAGGTAAACACCTTGGCACTAAACATCACTAAGACCAAGGAACTCATACTAGACTTTGGGCAGAACAGAGCCGTCAGTTGAGATGTAATCTAGTTCCATTTGAATGAGAATTTATAAGCTGGGCAAAAACCTTCTGTCTAGTGACATCAACATCATGACCAACAACAGTTGGTCAGAAAGTATCCCAATCAATAAAATCACCTGTAAAAGAATGTCACTCAGTTGCATCAAAGAACAGCTGACATCAACACTTACTGCTGGATGCCACATCGTGCTTTATTAATGGTTTATTACATCTTAATAATAATCACTGAGCCTGTCAACATAGCCACAACACAACTCAAAACCACTTCTTTTTTAATATCTGTAATGGTGACAACTTCATACGTCAGTCAGCTGTGGACAAGGAACTTGTCTTTACAAGGAACTTAAAAGGAATTATATCACTTTGAATAGTTTTAGAAATATATAATTCTGCCAAAGGTGTTTATTTCAAATATGACTGGAAATCAAGCTTAGAGCAGGAGGCACACGTCATTAAAAAATTTGTAAGTGTGAGGGATTGTTCAAATAAACCAATTGTGGCCATTTATTAGAAGAGAGCAGGTTCTAAACTTTCTGACCCCATTTGTTCAGGATCGTAAAAAATAATGCCAAAGGGTGAGTCACACTAACTAATGACAGCTCAACGTCAGGCTCTTCTGGCCACCTTAGACACTGATGGCTTCCAACAACTGGTCAGTGAAGTACATAAAGAGGGAAGTTTGAGGGCTTTAAGGTCTGCCAAGTCTTAAAATCCACATGAAGTCTCACTGCTCTGAAGGAAGGATTCACTGTACCTCTGCAGCACTTGGCAAAGAGTCAGAATCAAATCATTTGAAACTAAGGAGAGTAACTGTTACTCTTACTCTGTTTTTCTTTTTCTGTGTTGTGTAAAAGAGACGACATTTAGAATCAATTAAACGGTTTCATTCAAATGCATTGTTTAAACAAAAACATTTATCAAAAGAAACATCCATTGTAATACAAGAATGGATTTGAGTTAAAATTATAGCCTTGGTATTGCAAAAGTCATCAGTATAGCATCAGCATCAGCTGTAGCTATTTCATATTAAGTTTTGCAACCCAGAGATGGTTGACGGGGGACCAATGATGCGTAGCCAGGATACCAGCATGAAAGGCACCAGGCTGCATGCAATACACTGATTTTGTCCTGCTGTGTTCCTCCATAATGGACAATTTCAGTTTGTGTGACTCCTGACCTACAAACCTCATTCACCCCATTCAGATCTACAGCTTGCTCTGGAGAGCTGCTATAGATGAAGGTCTATGGAGAAAAAGAATGGAGGATGAAGAAAAGATGGAGAGTGGATGAGGATGGAGAGAAAAAGTGAAAAGAACTAGGGGAGGAGATAAGCGTGACTAATGCGAGGGGGGTAAAGGTAGAAAAGGCTGTGAATGAGGAACGAAACCCCAAGAGTCAGGAGAAAAAAAGTTGGTAAATAAGAAAAAGAAGTAGTAGAAGAAGAAGAAAATGAAGAGGAAGGGAAAAAAAGAAAAAAGATGAGGTGGGGGGGGGGGGGGGGGCATAGAGGTCATAGGTCCAATCCAGCCAATCAAAGTCATTGCTTTGATGAGAGGTACCCATTCAGTGCCAATCACACTGGGCAATATAACCAGCACTGCATTCACCACCATTCACAGCCTAATAGCCTTCTTGTGCAGGGGAGGAGACAATGCAAAAGCCATCCGGCCGCCACTTCAGTGCATGACCATTCAGGAGATCTATCACTCATCCCACCAAACAAAACCCCTCGAGGGGGGGTGGAAGCCGTGCCTGGTGGGGAGGCTCGTCCTCTGACATTAAGCTAAGCATTCAGACACAGGGGGGAGGAACTTCCAGTTGGTGGTCTCCAAAAGGCCTCTGTTCAACCCCCTCCCCCGTGGACTAAAGAAGACACATGGGGATAATCACTAGCCTCCAGGAATGGCTTCTTATTCACTTGGCTTCAAGCAGCATGCTGAGGCGCCATATTTGTGTAGGACTATTAGCACTTTAGCTTAGCACCGTTGGCGTCATTAGGGTGCATAAAGAGCTGTTTACATGAACCTTGACCTCAGGCTAGGAAAATGTCATTCCAGGAGATTCAGACAAGCCTTTCAGTGTCCTGGAGCCAATCTCAGTAGTCTCTCTCCCTTAATGGGCTCAGTGGCTACTCGCTGGCCTCACTACTAGGCTATAAACACAGCTCTTTCCCAGAGTCATTAGAGTTGTGGGCAGACAGCATCTAGCATAGGCGTGCCTATGTACCAACACATTCAGTTTGATGTTGAATGCACACACACACACACACACACACACACACACACACACACAAACACAAACCTGACCTTAAACAGTTGATTCTATGTCAGACACGAAGTACAGATTCATGCACACTAAGACAGGCACACGTGTGTCCGCACACACATACATCCACATAGACACACACACACATGCAGCAATGTCAGAAGTGTAGCGGGAGGCCTCACTTTCAACACCTTTAATGCACTCCTGCCCGTGAAGCCCAAAGCTCTTCTCAATCTAGTTCCCTCTCCACACTTAACAACATGCAGCCACTTACAGGGGACAGAGAAAGCGAATGAGACAGAGAGAGAGATAGAGAGAGAGAGAGAGAGAGAGAGAGAGAGAGAGAGAGAGAGAGAGAAAGAGAGAGAGAGAGAGAGAAAGAAAAAGAGCAAAGAAGAGGGGAAAAGTAAAAAAGTAAAGTTGACATTCTATTGATATTTAGCAGACTCTCTCATCTCTAGCCCATATTATTTGACTGTTGTTGACTATTGCAGCTTCAACACACATACTATGCATAAACAGAAAAGGTTAAATGTTAAATGAATGACATTTCATCACTTGAGAATACCAAAGGACATGCTCTCTTCAAACAGTTTGAATTATATCAGCATCAGATCATAGCCAGACTGGAGCTGTGTCAGACACACGTGCAACTGGGGAAGGGCTTCACAGGCTAACAGATTAAGGGAGATACACATTTTAGTCAGAACATGAGCATTTCCTAGGACGAAAACGCCAAACCTCACAGAGCAGATGTAAGTAGAAGTGGTCGAGGGGTACCAAGAAAACAAGGAAAAGGAGGAATGATGCAGAGACACACAGAGAGCAGGAAAGAGAGGACAGATAGACAGAGAGAGGGATTCGAAATGTGCAGAACATAAGACAAAAGACAATCATACACTTGAAGCACAAAAGTAAAAGAGAGGGTGATAAAAGGGACAAAATAAAAAAGAAAGAGGGTAATAGAGAGAGGGAAGAGAGAAAGAGAGAACCAGACACAGGCAGCCTCGACCACAGACTACATATCCTCAGGCCAGCACACACAGGCTGATACATCAGAAGCAGAGGATACATACTGTACACACTAAACCACATACACTGAGACACACTGAGGCACACACACACACACACACATACAGAGAGAGAGAGAGAGAGAGAGAGAGGGAGGGAGGGAGGGAGGTAGAGAGAGAGAGAGAGAGAGAGAGGTTCCTGGCAAAAAACAGGTACAGAAGAAAAATATAAGATGACAGTGGTTTCACTTTCTGTCTCTCTCTCACCTTATTCTCTTCCCTCCCCTTCCTTTGCCCTTTTACTTCTCTATTACTTGCACATGGACTGATTTCCCCTATGTCCGTATGTGTCTTGTGTGTGTGTGTGTGTGTGTGTGTGGCTAGTGGTAGGGGTTTGGAAGCCAAAGGGGTCTGGTGTGTCTGCCATCTTGCGGGTAGCAAAGGGAACACGAGGGGCCTGAGGCAGGGTTGAGCACAGTCACACACAAACACACACACGCACACATACACACACACACACACACACACACACTTCATCCCTATTATGGATCACAAGTCAGAGGTATGCCGTCCAGACCTTTTGCAGACCTCTGCTGCATCACACACAGAGAAACTCCAGACACACGGTTACAGATACCTACATGCGTAATACAACACAACACACAGAAACATATCTATATCCACATCCACACATTAACATAGACACAGATATTTCTCAATAGTAGCACATAACATACATCCCAAGCGTCGGTCATCCTATGAACCCAAATGCTCCTGTGAGTCTTTGAATAAGCCTAGAGGGTTGTTACCAGCTGTGGCCACCTCTGAGACATGTTTTGTTGGGTTACTGAGGATCCAAGAGCCTGTTTCATTAAGAGAGTGTGACTGAGGGACTGGATGGGAGCTTCTTATTGTGTGTGGAGGTCACAATAGCATTTCACTGTACTTTATTTGGTGTTGTGTCAGAGAGATTTGTTTGTGGGTATGTGTCTTTGTATGTGTGTGTGTGCATGTATGATTGTGGTGGTATGTTGGTCTCTCTGGGTGTGTGTGTGTGTGTGTCTGTGTGTGTCCTAACTACCTATCACAACCCTCATCCTGGTGTCTGGGCTGCTTCCACTGGTGTGTAGGGCTGTAACGATACACCAAATCCACGATTCGGTTCACATCACGATTTTTGACCCACGATTCGGTTTGCAAACAGAACAAATAACATTAAATTGTACACCAAAGAACAATAGGCATTGACTATGCAAATTATGAACTATATACTGGCCTATATTTCTGACAAACTGTCGCTTATATGTATCTCATACACTGCACGTGTTTGGAGGACGTTAGAAGTAGTTTTGGTAGCACATTTTGATAATGTAATGTGAATACTTGAACCTCTCGTTTTCAACAATCGAAAAAAGGCGCATATCCATTGCCATAATAATTCTAATTAGTCATTTTTGTGTTCAATCTGAATTGGTTAAAAAATTTGTTTAAAATAAGCTAGGTAGTGTAGGCTGCTACTGTTGGGTTGTGAGCTAAATTGGTTTTGGGATAGTGCCGTAGAATGTGCATCCGCATGTTTGTTCGTTTTGCCGGTCACTTGGGTAAGAGGAAACACTTACGGCAATTGGAGAGGGTCTTGTCGACTACACGAGTGCAGTCCTCGTTTTCCAATGGGTAGCCACAGTGTTGCCATACTACTGACTAAAATGTATAAGGAGGGTCTACATACAATCTCTGGGTTAGTTGGCGTTTTCTCACGTTAAACTTGCTCAACTTCTGTAATCAGGCGTCACATGACGTAGTTGGGGGAGGCTTACGGGTAACATAAAATTATTTATTCTTAAGTAGTTTTGTGGTGAATCTCTACGTATTTTATAATTGTAACTTCAAATAATGCTAATAATAATTTAAAGATATGGTAGCATTGGATCTGGAAGGGAAGGATAACTCTAGTTGGAGGGGGTGTGTCGCGATTCTGCCTTCTCACACCGTGAAACAGGTTCGTGGTTCTGAGTTTCGCGATTTCGGTTTCATGTGGCATATCGTTACAGCCCTACTGGTGTGCCCAAAGCCTTCCAGCTACATGTGGAAAGAAAGAAAGAGAGAGACACAGAGAGAAAGAAAGAGAGAGAACACAAGATGGTCCCAGGACAGGACCAATGGAAAGACGCTCAGTCTTCAAGTCAAGCTCAGTCCTATTTTGAGACAAGGATTGTGGTAAAGTTCTAGAATGATTTTTAGACAGATAATACAAGTCTATCACACATTTAAGTCAGTCATTAAGTCATTAGGACAGTTCTTGTGTGTGTATGTGTGTGAGTGCTGTGTGTACACATGGAAAAGACTGTTTATGGTGTATGTGTGTATTACATGTGTGTTTGTATGTGCGTGTGTGTGTGTGTGTGTCAAAGTGTGAGGTCTCTCAGAGGAATTTCCTGTCGTGTGTAGCTATCGCAAAAAATAACAACATCCTGCGCTGCCACTGGATGTAACCGTGGTGACATTTCTACAATAGCGGCCGATAAAGTATTTGGCTTTACGAGGCCCCGGGAACAAAGGCATCAGGAGGTGTACTGGGATGCTACTCCGCTCAAGTTATGTGGAAATCCAGTCAATTGTGTCACACTCCCTGGATGCGGCCAAGAAATCTAACCCAAACTTAAAACCTGTTTCTGTGCCAAACGTGTGGGGGGCTTCAGATTCCAGCGCGGTGTTATGATTTGTCGGACTTGTTTAGGAGAAATAGCCCTTCCGTGTGCTCGGACATAGCACATTCCTGCAAGATGTCCAGGAATGCTGCCGTTTATCTGGAAGGAGTTTCCCCATTCCATGGGTGTGGACATTCCATCCGTGCTAGAGACATGGGCATCTAACAAATCATCTTTTCCCACTCTCACAGATGTCATTGCATCCTTATCAAAGACATGAATACAATTATGGCAAATAAATAAAACAACGGACATGACTAGTCCCTAGTTTACCATATAGCCTAATCATACCATACATAATACCACATACCATTCATCCATTTTAACAACATGCTGTATTAGCTACAGTAGAGCTTAAATGCAAATATTGGTCTCTAAAAGACTGGTCTCTAGTTAAGCTAACTACACGTGTTTAACTAATGGCAGCCATTAATGTGCACTGTAAGGCCTTTTGGAGTGCTGAGACTGTGGGAGTCTTGGCATCTGTTTTACAACCACCATCTGGCCTTACTCCCATTGGCTTCCCCATTAGCATAGCGCTAGCCCAGGGTATAATGGGACCTAATGGGAAATCACCTGGTTTAATGCACCGCAACTACCAAGGTGAAAAGAAAGGCAAACACTGCCGTGCTTTCACTTTCCTGGAGCCATCTGCTGACAACCACATCAGCTATCCACCAAAAAGAATCCTTCTCCCCCTGTCTTTCTAGGTAACATTAATGTGTGAGTGATTAGTGATGATGAGTGAGTACTAGCAGTGAGACTTGGTTCATGTTGTCATGTCATGAAATCACACAGGTGGTGCCACGCGTTGTGGTTGGGAGTGGGTGTTGGGAGTAAAATTTTCTACTTCACTGAAATGTTTTTGATGACTTTCCAATTAATTGAATGCTAATGTTGTTGCTGTTTGTGTGTGTCTGTGTGTCTGTGTGTGCGTGTGTGTGTGTGTGTGTGTAAAAATAATAAGTGTACTCACCATACTGGCAGCTGGCCCCGGTAAAGCCCGCAGCGCAGTCGCAAAGCTGGGCTGAGCCCACTCGGCACACTCCTCCATTAAAACACACACCATAGCTGCACACGGCTGGACAAGGAGAGGAAGGAAGAAAAAAGAGAGACAATGTCAGAGACAATGAAAGGCAGGCAGAAAAAAGCACTGAACTTTTTAAACCATTTAGATCGATTTTAAAAGGCTAAAAATCAATTTCGGTAAAAAATCTCTTTAACATTCCCACCCAGAAAAGAAAGAGAGAGAGAGAGAAAGAAAGAAAGATAGAAAGAAAGAGAAGAAGGAGAGATGAATAAAGGGTGGGGGGTGCAAATAGAAAACAGCAGCTCAGAGAGATAAAGACAGAGAACGACAGTACAAAAAGTTGATGAGAGGAGTGCAAACACCTGGCCAGTCTGAGCATCCCAACATGTCATCATCTCCCCTCATTCATCACCTCAACCCCATTCTATCAGACGCTCTTATCACTGCAGCCTCAGCACCTCAGACCTCACACTGACAAACCATCACACACAATGTACATTACAAATACATGGGCACGTGAATGGGCACACACTCACACACACATATATACACACACATACTGTAATCTCTCCTGTATGCAAAACACAAAGTCACATGCACACACACAAAGACAGACACACACTCAGTCTTTTGAGTTTGTGATAATGAACCCTATCTTTGGGCATTGGACCAAGCTTGTAGGGTAGAAAAATCAAAGCAAAAAGAAGAAGAAGAAGAAGAAGAAGAAGAAGAAGATAACAAAGACAGAAGGAGACAGAAGAAGGGGATCAGTGACAGCCATCAGCTGGGCGGGAAAAAGAGGAGCTTGAGATAGCAGCACTCGGTCTGTCTGCCTGAAACTAGAGCCCCAGACTCACAGTGAAGGATGGAGACAAAAGTGATACTGCTGTCAAGGGCTTCAAACAACGCTCAACGTGGGTTGTGATAACCCAGGTGAGGTGGCCTGGGAGAGGACAGACTGTATATCAAAGCACTGGCTTCAATGGGACAGTGCCATATTATCAGCACTGCTGTTGCTAATTGTCACCTGAGCCATGGCCTCCTAATGTAAGCATTTGAAGACTGTGAGTCAAAGGGAAGACCCCTTCACTCTCATGAGGCCCTACCTGACGCATCTTAACCTGAGTCAATCCAACCAGGCCTTTTTCCCCCTACCAAAGCAAGGTCTAGGCCTAGAACCACAGCATGTTAATAGATTGGGTTTGCACAGGGTATGTGTCTGTGTGTGTAAATGCACTATGTAACACACCAAGTGTCTGTCATCACCAGAATTGTTTTGGCCTGTAATGTTGCTTGTCACCATTCTAACTGGACACACGCAGTCATGGCGTAAATTCTACTACTCCAGGCTGATGCCTTGAGGAGCTGGCATTCGTCTCAGAGGTGTCAACTTCTGGGAGAGAAAAGCCAAACAGAGACAGCTGGAACAGAGACAGAATAGGTGTGTGCTGCCATCACATTCCACTGCACAAAACCACACACATGCACACAAGTTCACGTGTAACACTGAATACCACCATAGATTAATCACTCACTCTCTCACACACACACACACACACACACACACACAATCTTACATGTGTTCATGAATCTTTAGTTCTAAGAACACATGTTACAGTACTGCTCTTCTCTTTCTTGTATGTGTGTGTGTGTGTGTGTGTGTGTGTGTGTGTGTGTGTGTGTTACTAATCTATGGAGGTTTTCAGTGTGGCTTTTTTCCCAGCGCTCCTGGGTTGATAAGTCCTACACCAAAAAAGGGAGGAAGGTTGAGAAGAAAAGAGAGAGGCATAGAGAAAAAGAGTGAAGAGGTAGAGAAGAGGTAGGGGGGGAGGAGGCCATCTGGATTTTTCTGTTCATCTAATCCCTACACCAATTACACAAGCATCACTTTCCCACCATGTTTTCTCTCACTCTCTCTCTCTCTCTCTCTCTCTCTCTCTCACACACACACACACACACACACATACTCTCACACACTTAGAGCCTTTAGAATTTACAATTTATCATCCAGTATGGGAATGCTACCGCTAAACCAGTGTGATGGACAAACTTTTTTAAAGGTTTTTATTTTAAATTTCCTCTGAATAACAGATTGGAGTAGACTCTAACAGGTGTCTTTTACAAGGATATTTTCTCACAGTTAAACTGCAGCACAGGCTACAGTGCAAAATGACTCAATCCTCATGAAACATGTGCACAAGTACAACCACAGCATGCATGTGTGAAGAGTCGAACCTTATCAACCAAATCAAATAACATCCTCACTAAGCACAGTGCAACCAGATACCTCAGATTGTAAGAAAGTGGGAAAACTGAAAACTTAAATCCTATTATAGCACTGGCCTAACCTCAGACAGAGAAAGGAGGTGGGAAGATGAGAATAAAAGGCTCACACAATAAAAGAAAGAGCCACATACAGAAAGACCAAAAGATAGAGGGAAACTTAAGTAAATAAATATAGGAAAAGGGAGAAAAAGAAAACTAAAGAGACAAAAACAGATAGAAAGATATATTATAGAACAGGATAGTGAAAAAAGAAAGCAAGAGCAAATGGAGCAGATGTTTGGTTTCATGAGATCTCTGTGCTATCCCAGGTGGCAGACACTCCTCAGTTGTGTATCTGATTGCAGTCTGCCTGTGGCCCCTCACACCTGGTCGGGGTCGTGCATGCATGTGCCTGGATGCCGCTTTGAGAGACGCTGCCTCACAGTGACCCACGGCGCCCGCTCGGCTCCACCCTACCCCGCTCACACGCAGCACCAACGCATCATTAGGACACACTAACTCCAACAGCTGCTGCCACTGACCTCTTAGTGAATCCTGTCCTGACCTGGCCATGATGCACATGGTACATAGACAGCATTTGGCCAACACTTTCCTGCCTCAAGCAGTCAACTCAAAGGATTTCACAACGTTTATGTTCACACGATCATAGGATACTCAAAGACACAGCCAGGCACCTGCATCACCAAATTGTAAGAATATCTTTTATATGGCTGCCACATACACTTGTATTATGCAGTTTTTGCACACAAAACAGTGTCGAAGACAGAGTTGACCCTGATCTGGTGCCAGACATAAACCGGACTTGGGCCAGACATGCTTCACAGTCACAGCAAAGTTCTAAATGACAAGTAAGGACATCAACATTCTCCTAGGATGCAGAGCAAAAAGCCAGTTCAAGGTTTTCTAATTTACAAAAAAGCACAACTAAACTTCTCATACATTTAATCCCAGCTCAAAATTTATTTCTTTAAAAATGATTAAAAGGAACAGGTCTTTTTCTTGTTTTTGTGCCCTGCTTCCCTTAATCCGTCCATCTTCCTTGGAAGCGTGGGGACTGTGAGGAAAGTAGCAGGAATAACACTCTGCTCATGATTGCCAACAGCAACAAGCACTCCAACAACCCCAGGAATGAGATTGAATGTCGGTTCAAAGATCAATTTTTCCGATGCAACAAAACATCTCAGTGATGGTGACATCACCCCCAGCTGTGAATGCCTCTCGGCTGCTGACCCCTCTGCCTGACCAGTGCTGTGACCAGCCTCTCAAATCACCTTGGGCTTAAATGATATGACTTCGAACTCAGTCACGAAGGGAAAGATGATACTTTCATCTCCTTAAGATTCTGACATCTAAGAAATCAGATGTCAGCGACGCATCACTCCATTAATAGGATGCTTGGAAATAAAGAGTTAACAAATAAACAAATATATAAACATAAATAACTAAAAATAAACAAAGATTTACAGTTAAAACTGCATGTGAAAACCCTGTAAGACATCATGATGAGATGTATAATCCAGGAAGTGGTGGAATGCGTCATATGTTTAGCAGTCCTGTTCTTAAAGAACATCAGAGGTGGGAATTTGCTAATCCTCATAGGCTTACATTGGGGAAGTAGAGAGTGAGTAGGAAGTGGACATGAGGTCAGTGATTATGGGACTGAGCTAAACTGAGTTCATCAGAGTTCAGGGTCACTGACCGAATCTGAGTTGAAATGTGATCCAGATATTCTGATTTACAGTCAAGAATTAGAATTGTAGATCATATAGAAATCATAGAAAATTGCCCATAGATAGAACGGTAATTTAAAAAAAGACATCTCTGATACAAGGCTGATCATAAAAGGTGAATTTTATTATATTTTTTGACGTGATGAGTCTTTAACGGTATACACTTACAGACTATGACGCATAGAATGTGCCTCGCCCAATCAGAAATTGATAAATAGATAAATAAACTAACTGTTGAAGGTAGGTAGGTAAGTGAGTAGGTACAAAGTAAGTAAGAAAAACAGATAGATAGAAAGATACTTTATTAATCACAAGAGAAATTAGTGCAAATCTAATGGATAAATCAAGTTGTTATCCAAAGTCATGACATGACAGAGGACACTATACAAAGGGCAGGTCTGTTTCCAATGATAGAGGTGTGAACCACAGAGAACCTGGCATCTGACCAGATTTCCCCCAACGGCCAAAGCCATTCTTTGCTCCCTCACGCCTGATAATTTGCCTTGAAATAATCTCTTCCCCAAGACGTGGCGCAGCGAAGCGAATGTGCTAAGACTCACCCTCGCCCGGGCCATCCGTGGGATTGCCTCAAGAGAGGACTCCTCTCACAGGATTAACGGCTCCCATCGAGAGAAGGGCAGGAGGAAGGGGGAGGAGGGATGTCAACAAGGCCCTAAAATTTCACTCCCAGCTGAATACCCCATGGAAACACTGAAGATATTGCACTTTTTAATTTAACAACTCACTCACAACTGGTGCAAATTTACAACATTGCTAACACTGAATGTGCTAGCTACAGCAGAGCAAGACGCACTATGCTATGGACCAGTGTGATCATGCAATCTCTCACTAGCCCTGCAGGCTGCACAACACAGTAACAAACATTGTGCCTGCACCTCCAGAACGTTATGCCTGTATCTCCAGAACATTATGCACACATCTC
>JAGFZM010000412.1:1414154-1483450 GCA_017657215.1 Limnothrissa miodon | reverse complement strand
ATCTTCAGAACGTTATGCCTGTATCTCCAGAACATTATGCACACATCTTCAGAACGTTATGCACGCATATCCAGAATGTTATGCAGGCAACTCCAGAATATTAAGCACACATCTCCACAGCATTAAATACAAAATGATAGCCAGGCATCAGTTTTATTGTGCAGTTGCCTTAATGGCAAGGCCACTATTGTTCTTCTGTTTATTATTCCAACCTGATTTTGAATCCGCTACTAGTCCTAGGGCTTTCGAGATAGAGACACCGTTCAAAATCTAAAACGTCCGGCATGATGATTGGTGTGCTTCCATTCAGATTTTTGATATCTCTTGTCGTTTGTCCGTTATTCGCGCTTTTCTTGTTGTTTTTTCCCCATTGAAATGAAAGGGAAAATGTGTGAAAGTGTTTTCGAGAAAGAGACACCGTTCCAAATCTAAAACGTCTGGCCTGATCTTTATCAGTGTGCTTACATATATCTTATTTGTATCTCTTGTCGTTCATCTGTTATTCATGTTTTTCTTGTCTTTTTTCCCCATCCAAATGAATGGGAGAAATGTGTGTGTGTGTGTGTGTGTGTGTGTGTGTGTGTGTGTGTGTGTATGCGTATGTCACACAATCATTGTCCGTTTTTACCCTAGCAACCTAACTGCAAGCTAAGTCCACTGAGCACCACTGTTAGCATTATTAGCATTGTTAACATTAATTATCATTGTTAGTAATATTAGCATAGAAGCTAAAAAAAATGGGCGTCACTGTGACACAGTGGCAACCCTGCGGTTTCTTCCAAGAAAATGCAGTCTAGTTAGCATTGAAGTGGTTTGGCTTTGACCGGATAGCCAAAAATGCCAATGTCAAAAACTGAAGCACAACAATTAAGCCAACATAAATGATCAAAGAAAAAATCTGAAATGTTTTTAGAACCCAGTGCAGACATCTACTGTACCAAGCTAGATATAGAATATACTAGTTGATGTGATGTCCAGTGTGTATAATGTGATGGTTGGGCCAAATATCAAAATAAAGATTTTTGCCCATTTTACCCACCCCTTCTCACACCTACAGTCAACCAGGTCAGCACAACTCACACAAACACACTTACTTAAAGTTATCTACAACTTTCCTAGATTAAGGTGGTTATGATTTAATGAATTTCAAAACATCACTTACATTACATTACATTTATGCATTTAGCAGACGCTTTTATCCAAACCGACTTACAAAACGAGGATAACAATCAAGCTACATAGCAGAAACCTTAAAGAGCATAGTGCTAGGGGATAGTGCTTCAGTTCATTTTAGTGCTAGGATAGAAGATGTTCTCTGAATAGCTGGGTCTTTAAGAGCTTTTTGAAGGCCTCCAGAGATGGCCCTGTTCTGATTGTTTTTGGTAGGTCATTCCACCAGCGTGGGACGACACATGAGAAGAGTCTGGATTGCCTTGGGCGAGGTGCCGGGACTGCCAGTCGACAGTCATTGGAGGACCGGAGTTGTCGGGGGGTAGCCTGAGCTTTTATGAGAGCGCTTAGATAAAAAGGGGCAGATCCTCTAAGCACTTTGTAAGTCAGCATCAGTGATTTGAATTTAATGCGAGCCGCCAGAGGCAACCAGTGGAGCTTGATTAGCAGAGGGGTGACATGCGTCCTCTTCGGCTGATTGAAGATGAGACGCGCCGCAGCATTTTGGATCATCTGAAGTGGCTTGACGGCACAGGCAGGAAGTCCTGCCAGAAGGGCATTGCAGTAGTCAAGGCGTGAGAGGACCATAGTTTGAACCAGCAATTGGGAGGCTTGTTGAGTTAGGTATGGTCTGATCTTTTTGATACTGAATAGTGCGAAGCGGCAGGCCCGGGCAACAGAAGCAACATGGTCATTGAAGGTTAGCTGGTCGTCAATCCTAACACCTAGGTTCCTGGCTACCCGTGAGGGAGCAAGAGACAAGGAGCCAGAGTTGATGCAAATGTTGTGGTGAATAGTTGGTTTAGCTGGGAGAACCAGCAGCTCGGTTTTTGAGAGGTTCAGCTGGAGATGATGGTCTTACATCCATGCAGAGATGTCAGAGAGGCAATCGGAGATTCGCGTTTGGATGGTTGGGTCATCGGGTGAGAATGACAGATAGAGCTGGGTATCATCGGCATAGCAGTGGTAAGAGAAGCCGTGCTGGCGGATGATTTGGCCCAAAGAAGTGGTATAGATGGAGAAAAGAAGGGGGCCCAACACAGATCCTTGGGGTACTCCAGTAGCAAGGTGGTAAGGCGCAGAGGTGTGTCCTAGCCAGGACACTTTGAACAGTCGCCCAGTGAGGTAGGAATCGAACCAGCAGTATGCATCACCCTTGATGCCCATGTTTGACAGTATAGACAATAGAATACTGTGGTTTACCGTATCAAACACAGCTGACAGGTCAAGCAGGATGAGTACAGATGACCTTGATTCCGCTCTGGCTTCTTTTAAGGCTTCAACCACAGATAGTAGAGCTGTTTCAGTGGAGTGGCCGCTCTTAAAGCCAGATTGGTTGTGGTCGAGTAGATTCTGTTGGCTCAAGAATTCAGTAACCTGTTTGAATACCGCCCTTTCAATAGTTTTAGCAAGGAACGGAAGGAGAGAGACCGGCCTGTAGTTTCCCACCTGGTCGGGAGAAAGAGAGGGTTTTTTGAGTAGAGGTGTTACCTGAGCATGCTTGAATGCAGAAGGGAAGATTCCTGTTGATAGTGAAGCGTTGATCACATGTGTGATAGCTGGTGTGATAGTTGGAGCTATGGATTGCAAGAGGTTGGTTGGAATCGGGTCCAGAGGGCACGTTGTAGGACGGCTGCAAGTGAGAAGTTTGGACACATCCATTTCGGTGAGGGGTTTGAATGAAGGAAATGTCGCGGCAGGACTATTGCAATCGGAGGTGCTTCCGCTAGTATATGGTCCAGTTGTAGCCTTTGCAGTTGGTTCAGAGAACTGCCTACTGATGGCAGCTACTTTGTTGTTGAAGAAAGAAGCAAAAGAATCAGCTGTCAGATTGGTAGCAGGAGGTGGTGGTGGGGGGTTGAGTAAAGTTTTGAAGGTTGAGAATAGTCTCCTGGTTTCCGTGGCGTTTTTAATTTTGTCACTATAGAAAGCTTTCTTTGCAGCAGTGATATCAGATGAGAAGGAAGAGAGCAGTGCCTGGAACCTGTTTAAGTCAGAAGGATTTCTTGATTTGTGCCATTGCCTTTCAGCAGCTCTGAGGTTTGTACGCTGTCGACGGATGGAATCATCAAGCCAAGGATACGGTTGGGAGGGCCAAGCCGGTTTGGTGGATAGGGGACATAGCCTATCAAGACACATCCTCAGGGTAGAGCACAGAGACTCAGTGGCATCATTGACCTCAAGTGAGGAGAATGTACATGCTGGTGGAAGAGCAGAGGCAGCAAGAGAAGTAAAGTGAGAGGGAGAGAGATTGCGGAGATTGCGGCGGAACGATACCAGAGTAGGGACGGTCCGAGATACTACAGGGAGGCGTAAGCTGAACTGAATGAAGAAGTGGTCCGAGAGGTGCAGAGGTGTTATAGTCAGGGATTCCGTAGAGCAGTTGCGGACAAGTACAAGATCCAGTACCTTGCCTGCTTTGTGAGTTGGAGGACTATGAACCAGCTGTAGATCAAAGGAATGGATGAGTGAGAGGAAGTCAGAAGAGCTTGGGTTGTCCAGATGTAGATTCATATCGCCAAAGACAAGCAAGGGGCAGTCGTGCTCAGGAATGGATGAGAGTAGTGTATCAAACTCGTCTAAGAAGTCTCCTAGTTGGCCAGGAGGGCGATACAAGACAACCAGGTAGATTTTGACAGGTGCTGTCACCAGTGTGGCATGGTATTCAAAGGAGTTGTATGTAGCTGTGGGTATCAGTTGATTGTATTCCCAGTTGTTGGAGATGAGCAGGCCCGTCCCACCGCCCCGTCCGGCTGGACGAGAGGTGTGGGAGAAAGTGTGGTTGACAGAAAGTGCGGCTGGGGTTGCATTGTTTCCAGGTTTGATCCATGTTTCGGTGAGGGCCAGGACGTCTAAGGCTAAGTGTTTAGCACAGGCAGAGATGAAGTCCGCTTTGTTGACGGCCGACTGACAATTCCAGAGTCCTATTGTGAGTGCCGAGCGATTCTCAGAGGCTTGCTTTAGCAACCGGAGGTCACCTTGATTGCGACGTCTTCTGACAAAGCGTACCTCCTGCGAGATCCGGACCATGTAGGGATTGGGTAGAGACACATGCTGACCGATTGGATGAATTATTGTTGCTATGCTCAGAGCCCCTGCTCGGTAGACACACACAGGTTGACACGTATGTCTTTACCTTCGAATGTCTTCACAAGAGAAGGGCTGAACACGAGTGCTGGCGCTCCAGGAAAGATCCCTGCTAATTGCCCAATTGTGAGTTTCTGTCAGCTGATGAGTGTCCTTCAGCTGAATTAGTTTTAAAGTTGAAACCACTCAGCAAATGCTCTCAGGTTCTTCTGTGTAGCTTCCTCACTTAAAACTGTACCAAGACCAAAGCCTACAACATTCAACACTATAACACTCAAAATAATTAGACGTTTCAATAAGGTTTTTAATTCACTATATGCACCATGATCTTGAGGGGGTGTAGGGAATTGAACCAATGACCTAAGGGAAAATCTGAAGCATAACATCAATCCTATGAGTTGACTTATAAAAGCTTCTACAGCAGTTCTGTGAGTTCTGTGAAGCTCTCTGTAATTGGAGGGCTACAACTACCATGTAGGTGCAAACGGCAACACTCTGTTTCAAGCTGCAAATCATGCAAGCCTCCACAGAGGAATGTGTCAAATAAAAATGAAAGGCTGCTGATGTGAAACCCATCTTAAGATCAGATGAGCTGTGGATGAGAGGTGTAAGGCAGGTCTTTCACTTCACACACCAGGGAAACATTTTAAGATACAAGGTTGTGTTTGTAGGTGGCCCTCAGCCCTGTTCAGGTACACTTATACAAAGACAAAAATATTCTTCGCCATTTGCAATTGAAATGTCTCAAGGTGAATACAGGAAATTCTGAAAGAGATAAATGTTGTGTGAGACATGATAATGGTGTGATATTTGGCAGAGGGTCTGGATGCCAGGATGGCCAGACAGACAAACAAACAAACAATTTGGGTGGTTACTAGCCAGGGGTGGAGGGAGTAAGCAAGCAGAAAGCTCAGCTCACTAGATGTTCCGCTCCTTTCACTAGCAGCAAGAAAAGGAGATTTATATCCATTTCCACCACAAACCACCCAGTAGCCCGACAGAGGTCAGGTCAATCCAGCTCATCCACGCCGTTTGTTAGTCACGTTAAAATTAACAGCCCGGTGGTAATTGTGTGGTGGGAGGACAGGGCTTCAGTAGGGACACACACACACACGCACTCACACTCACACATACATACAAACACACAGATGCGCTGGGTCATACATGTGGACCACCCAGGGATGGATATTGAGCTTAGAGTTTGATCACACCCTCACCCCCTGTTTTCCGCCTCCTTGTGGTGCTCTAGGCTGAGTCTAAACTAACAATTTGAGACCAGTTAGTGTTATATATACTGCTGATCTATATATCTATATCTATATATACTGCTGATCATGGTATTTAAGACTATACTGTGACTTGAGACATTGCTTCTATTGCAATTAACCCTGTATTATGCATTGTGCCTATTGTATCATCTTTTATTATTACTATTTATATTGTGGAGCCACGCTCTAGTTATTTCAATCAGTTTTTGCATTGGTGATGTACTTATATGTACACTGATACTTTCTTCCCCTATGGTCACCATATCATCCACAATTAGAAACATAAACTGAAAAACCTATATGGCATACAATTAGAATGGATTCATTTATCTTATCATTTTGTAGATACGCAGATGTATATTACTTGTATATTATCTTTATGGTACTAAGGCATTTTATGATCATCCCATTGGTGTGATCTAACAATTAGCTGCCTGTTTTTAGGTTCTCATGCCTTTAGCTCTTGGCCATTGGCCTCCCCTGCCTTTAACTGGTGCCCACTGTGTGTCTACTGGAGAGCACTTGAGTGCAGCTGAAGTGGACGGATGTGCAAGCATATAGAAACCGGTGGGCCAGACAAGAGCTCCTCTCATTTCCACAACACACAATCAATAAGAGAATTCATCAAGTCAATTGGCTGCCCTTCACCAACACAAAGAGATCACCTGAATTGCACTTATGCAGTCAGGCTGCACTGTGCTATTCTATTCTGGCTTCCTCTCTACCTTTATCTCTATCTTTACCCTTTACCCTATTTTTTTATATATATTTTTTAGGTCCACATGTTTGTCAATGTTAGCCAGACACTATCATACACCAAACTTTTATTTTCTCCAGGATACAATGGTCAAACGGGTTGGTGTACCATTGCAGGGATTATTAACTGTTCTAACAAATTATAGCAGAAAGTTGTTTTTTGTGTATGGATTCTGTGTTTTCATCTTTCATAGCATTATTCTTTCTGATTCTGCTATTGAGAAAATTTGATGCATCTGTGAGATTGACTTGCACAGCGAGAGTGGTTTACATCACACATTATTCATTAGCATCCAGGGATGATCATTTATAAAAAGAAAATGAACTTAAACAAACTTAGATGTGGAGTTGGCAAGTGCCTCCAGAAAAGTGAGAGATTACAGCTGGGAGAGAGAGAGAGAGAGATTGGAACAAAGAAAGAAATATATAAGTTACAGGAAAATAATGAAATAAGACAAGAAATAAGAAAGTGAGTGGACAGAAGAAAACCGGTCTGTTAAAATAAAGATATAAAGATGGATAGCATTAAAGATACAAGAGAGAGAAGGTAAGTATAATAAAAAGAGAGAGAAAGGTAGAGAGTGAGGGAAAACAAGAGAGAGAGAGAAAGAATTGAGCAGAGGAAAGTTGTTGCTGAGGTGATGTACATGATCAAACAGAAACTCAACAACGTGCAAACAATGCCGCAATTCGCTCTCAATTCTCAGGATGAGGTCACTTTACGGAGACATTGTATCTTTATCTCCCTCTGTCGCCACTAGAGAGGGTCTCTGTTGTGTTGCATGTCAGACAGACCTGCGGCCCAGGCAGATTGGGCGGTGTTGAATGAACTGCGGTGGCGGTGGTGGCAGTGGTGCAGATAGCGCATCTCTAAGTGAGCGTGAGCGCGCGGAGGGATTTGCCCAGCACCGTTTCCTTCATCCTGCCTTTATCTCTGCTCAATGGCTCAGAGAAAAGAGTGATTAGCTCGTCCCGTTTTCAAAGTGCTGTTGGGGCTTAAGTTTCACAAGATAAAAGTCACTCTCCCAAACTGTGCAACACACACAAATAGCACACGCACATACACACAAACACACAACTGCTGAGGAGAGCAGGTGGCGTCACTTAAGAAGAACACAAAAAACCTAAAGCCTTGACTCCAGGAGATTTTGGACGACGCACAGGGAATTATGTGGGGGCTTTGGGTGTGTTTAGACACAAACTGGGAGGCTTAGGGCTTCTGGGTAGACAGCCCTGTAGCCCGCCAGTATAATTTAATAGTATAACCTTCTCTTGTAGACAAAGACGGCTTTGAGGATAACACTGGCACCGGTAATGAGAGACTGCTGAAAAGTAGACCAGGAGAATCTCTCTCTCTCTCGCTCTCTCTCTCTCACTCTCTCTCTCTCTCACACACACAAACACACACACACACACACACACACTCAGTCTCCCACACACAAACACACAGACTGTGTCCACCTCTCTACTCTTACAGATTGTTTTCTCTCTCTCTGTGTCTGTCTGTCACGCCGTCTATCTCTCATTCTCAGTCTGTCTGCCTCCTTCCCATCACTTGTCCTCTCTATAACGCTTTCCTCTTACTCACTCTTGTTCTCTTTCTCTGGACTTCTTGTCTGCTTCTCAGGTGACCTGTCTGTCTGGCTGCCTAGTTCTCAAGCATCTATGCTCACATGCCAACACACAAACACAAAGCAGAACAGCAGGGGTGGTCCATGTCCTGGGCTTTGTTCCATCTCAGTAAGAGCTGCACTGCTGCAAGTCCTCAGCTGGGAAACTGCAGGAAGCCCTATCTAGCGCTGAAATAAAGCCCAAGGACAGCAGGCAGACAGAGGCACGGCTCGTCAGGGGTACTGCCCCGTGGTATGTAAGCTATGCAAACTGGACACAGGGCCCATAAAATCCAATCAGAGGATCCCGCCTTGGTGCCCTGTGTGTCTAAGGATAAGCCTGAACCTGACTGGCCATCCATCCATCCGTCCATCCACTGGCAGGCACCGGTGGCTCCTTGTGTTCTTCTGCACACAATGGCCTATACAGTAGCCTGGGTCAGTGGGTCTGTTGAAATTCAGCATAGCCTCCACAGGGCCATCAAAGACCAGCTAATGACCCCCCATCACATGGAGGGCTTGGAGGAGAAAGGGGGGGGAGAAGGACACGCTGAGAGGGTGATCTCTTTCATTCACGCATCCCGAGAAGCAACAGTCATGCGGACAAAATGTGTTTCCTGAGGATTATCCCAGACAGCGTAAAAAACACATGTGGCACAATGCAACTAAACAAAGCAAAGAGTCTGGCTATTAGTGAATGGAATTAATGCAAGCGTCAGTAAATGAAACTGTATTTCATTTAATGTAATGTACATTATAAATGTAAAGTTTTCATAGCCAAAATATTTTCAGTAAAAAAGTCCAAAACCGTCAGTGTTTATGTGCACTCCCCCTTGAAAATAGGTTATAAACTTGGACCAAACTACATCACTAAAGAGACCATTACCACTACCAGATTTATTGGTTTTAAAGTACACATTTCTACTATACACACTGTGCCCACGTAGGTGAAGTTGACAAATGTGGAGAACTAGTGTGTGTTTAATGAGAATCCCAAGAAGGCACCGCCCATAGGTGGTCAGGGTTGAGTCTAAGTTACTATGCCATCCTCCACCTGGCACCACCACCAGGCGCCCCCACTGCCAAACAACTCAGGACCAACGCATGACGCCCATTGCACTCTGTGCCAGGGAAGCTATGAGGAGTGACATATGGGAAAACGACTATGAGCTGTGGGCTTTGAGACAGAGAGTTGGTTTTCCCTCGGTGCTCTTTAACCCTAAATGACATGACGGCTCATGTCCAGTGCACAACCTTTAAACAACACAGAGACAGGCTGACTAAAGGCGGTCAGACAGGAGAATCAAAGAGATCAGACTCACGTCTGTCTCTGATCCAGCCCTAGTTCTGAACCAAATCCATTCGCATTCCAGACTCCAGCACTATTTGGGGGATTACTGCAAACCCATCCTCTCACTTAGCATTTTTACAAGCAAGCCTCCACCCCCACCCCTTCTTTGAACAACCGTAAAGCAACACAAAGCCATGCATGACTGCCTTCACTGAGGATTTCAGCGGCTACTTGTAAGATATAAGCTGTGAGCCTGTTTAAGTGCATGGGAATGTCATCCCTCCCTCCCAGCATTTGTCAATCAGTCATTTGCCCTTTGTCACATCTCTGTTGTCTGTGTTGGGTGGGTGTCTGTGATTGTGTGTGTGTGTGTGTCTGTGTGGGGGGGGGGGGGGGGAGTATCCCCAAAAAAAGCTCCTATCCTCTCATCCACACCCTCAGTGGGCACTTTTGGCCATCAGTCATGGTCTGGGACACAAAAACTCTACAGTCCAAATCTAAAAGAGCAGCTTTAAAATGCTGGCTAAACTGAACTAGCGAAATGTCATAAAGCTGCAACTACGCCTTTAATCTTTTTTTTACGAGTGCTTCAGTCACTAGCCTGGCAAAGAGTCTGGTGGGGGGGCTCTTTTTTTTAAGTTGGTTCAAACCCATGTGGCTTTCAAGACTTCTGATTCATCCCTCCTTTCCTTCCTTTCTCTTCCCTGGATCTCCTATGTGTACTCCCCCCTTCTGTAGCCTACTAACTGATAGATGACTCGATGTCACTAAGTCAGTGTCAAAGAGGCAGGAGAAGCCCTCGACTGACAGTGTGCCATTGCTGCCCTTGTGCAAAACATGTAGAAAAAGACCAAAGAGGATAATTTCCATGCTAATGGATCTTATGCCACATGGATAAAGCCTATGGAATGTCGTGTGCTTACATTAAAAGAGAGGATTTGTCTGTATGCAGCGACAAAGTTTATATAAAAATAGTATAAGTTGACATATAAATAGTACCTGCTTATAGAGACATTTTCTTGATCATTAGGTCTGGAAATGTCTGAAAAGAGTTGCTCTACTATTCATCACACATCTATGTGTACATTTCAGGATATACTGTTCCATGCCCCTAGGCTATATTTATCAGATATTGCCAACTAGCTCATTTGCACTTGTTGTTACAGCACTGACATTTAAAGTAACAGACGCTAAAACACTTCTCAACAGCCCCCGCGTCTTAGGCAAAAACTCCTCCATAAAAGCAGGAAAACCTACAAGTAGAGCAGTGAAGAGAAACTAATTCCATAAACACGCCTGTCAGAATCACTCTCGTTGCTTTGGCAAAGATCGTCATTAACTGATAACAGTAAAAGCACGACTGATCAGCAAACCCACTGACATGCTGCAGACTTCTAACAGAGGAGAAGAGGGGCGAACACTTACGATAGAGGCAGCCAGCCTCTCCATTCAGCTGGGACCATCCAGGACAACATTTGTACACAGTCTGATAATCCTGTCGGTACACCTGTCTGTAGGCTGTGTAGTAGGCCGTCCTGCAGGGAGACAGAGAGCAGAAGATCATTCAGATTCATTCTGTCCAAACTACAGCCACTCAAGCATCGGTTTAAGTCATTTTCAGAAAGGAGATTGACTACAAACAATGGCATTTAATGTCCAAAAAGATACAGTATATAGTCTCATTGTCTGCATTTCCATGAAAACAAGCATTAATTGCAGTCAATCATTCAACCACTTCGATCAAAACACTACAATTTAATGAGAACACAGAAGTCATGGTGGTACAATTAATTCCAGGTTTATTTTGTGCATGTTTTTTCCAGCATCCCAAAACCCCTGAACAAATCTGTCATCATCTCTCTGGGAGTCTGTACTTCGTAGCTTGTGAATTAAAGTGTTGCACTGAAGATAATCATGGCCCTGATAGAGTGAAGCCAGCTCTCAGTCTCAGGCTGAGCCTGTGGTTTTCCCTAATGACTAAAGCGTGTGTGTGTATGTGCATGTGGGTATTTCAGCATGACTAATTGAGACAGCGAGCAAGAGAGTGTATGACAGATTGAAAGGCATGACTAATGTTTGCAGACACTGTGGTGTTTGTGTATGTCAGAGAGTGTGTGTGTGTGTGTGTGTGGCTCCATGTGTGTAAAAGGAAAACACAAAGTCTGTCGCAATTAGTCTGACTTTTCAACTCCTGCTGCAGGTCTTTCATCTGATTTGGTTTCTTCTCTTCTCTGAAAACGAGAGACACACTGGCGCACTCCTGAGCACTGGTGCATGTGTCCCTGTAGTTAGGCCTCTCAGGAGTCTCACAGCACACAGATCGGTCTCTTTCTCTCCCTCTGTCACACACACACACTGTTATTACTCTCTAGAGCAGACTACTCTTTGTTTATGGGTCCTAATTGAAGCCCTGGTCTCTGTTAAAAAGTGCCGCGCCAATGCTGACTTGTCCCCCTTACACACATACATACACACACATAACTCACACACACCCTTCAATGAGTGCATGGGAGAAATCCAGGTTAAGACAAGGGTTTAAGACAGATTCCTAGAGCACTTCTCCAAGAGAGAGAGGGAGAGAGGGGGAGTGGGAGAGGGAAAGAGTGTGTGTGTGTGTGTGTGAGAGAGAGAGAGAGAGAGTAAAATGGAATGACAGTGGAAAAAAAGAAAACTGCTGAGACAAAATGGAAGAGAGAAATAGACATTAAATGCTATATAATTTTAACAACAAAATTACATGAAAAACAAGCTCAAATCGAAACATTATTCCCTTGATGGAGCTGGCATTTAGAGGTAGACTATCCCTCTGGTGCGCTTGTGCCCAATAACCTGGGACAGAAAGCAGGAACATCATCTGCTCATCAGGACAAAATGTGAGAATGTGTGAATGAAAATTTGTTAGCACAATCAGGTACACATAACTTTGGGTTAACAAATTGCAAATTGCACCTTTTAGTTTGACGATGAAAACACCTTACACTGCAGCTGTTTAGTCCAACAGCATCCCACAAGGCCCCTTATAGGGCACCTATCCTGTCCATCCTTGACATACCAGACAATTACAGTGTCGTCAAAGAGTTTCAGCATATGGCATGACTCAGCGTTTGGGGTGTAAAATGTGAGCAGGAGAGGAGAGAGCTCCCTGTGGTCCCAATGTGCTGCTGACCACAGCTTCTGATGTGAGGTCCCGCAATCTAACAAACCGGGGCTGTTTGGTGAGGTAATCTGTGATCCAGGTCACCAGGCTTGGGTCCACTCACATCTGGAAAAGTATGTCACAGTCGCTGTCTGTATATGAGTTAGCTACTGAGAGTACTGGAATATATGTCATGCTATTCTCATATGCCATATGCTGGTTTTGACTTTCAGTTACAGGCTTGACTTAACTGTCTTATGACATGTTTAGCTCATTCTATTCCTGCTGTTCATGTCATGAGATAAAATGGATTATTATGTTCTTGGGTTGTTTTGGTGCTTGTGTTGTCTGCATGTGCGCCCTGCATCAGTGGCAAACCAAGTTGGTCCTTGTTTTCCATGATTCACAGCAAGAAGAGCCAAAGTGTTTCACGACAGTCTAAAAAGCATGGGATTTATTTATATTGTCTTCCACAATAGCATCTGATCAGTATCACATCATATGAGCCTGGCAAATCTAGGAAGGGAAACATGAACTTCCAAGTCAAGTTTATCCATAAGTGTATGTTTTCAATCATCCAGACACAGAGGGTACACATGAATTCATAGGAGACGCCTACTGGAGGCAGTCATGCCCCAATCTGCAAATGTCATGTCCTCATCCTGTCCTGTCACATTCCAATTTTAATCTCTACGGCATGCATGGAGTTTTATTCAGCGTTATCATACAGTAACAAGCTTAGGCCAGATAGACACACAAGCCAATCAAGGCTATTACATTAGGACACTCAAAAAAAGCTTTAAAATACTCTTTTGCAAAAAAATCACACATTTCATCCTACACCTAGTTATGCAGGTCTGTCAGATTGCTACTGATTTTTTTTTTTTTTTTTATGTTGCCTTTTGCCTTGGCTGTCTCTGCCTTGCGATCTTTTTTATTCACAGCTATATTAAATTCATAACCACCTTGTGTACATCATCTGAATAATCAGTCAATAATAAATTCTGTCCTCCGTAACTCCATTGAGTATACCTTTTCAGGATCTGGCATCATGCATGACGTTTTCCACTGTAAGGGTATCACCCAGTTGCAGGTGTTGGGCTGCTTCCTTGCGCAATCTAAAACATGCCATGCAATACTGCCAATAACTTCGGACGGGGGGTTGATATTTTAGTTCAAATTTCAACACCGGCAGCAACTCATCCCTAAATAACTCTCTGCAATTGACAGAAGTACAATCAGGGGTCAAAGGGTTCATCAGAAGGATCCTCATCACCTCATTGACCTTTACTGATAAGTGCAAGCTTTGGAATGTGTTAAACTAATTATCCAACCCTATTCATGAGGAAGAACAATATATGACTCTTTTAATGAGGCTTTACTGTTTACAGTTGTTATAAAACATGACTCGGTAACAACAAACACATGTGACACATACTTTGGTTAAGTGACATGAACATAAACATGTAATTAGACATGCACCCATTAATAATGGAGTGTACAGGGCACATGGACCAACTGTAAAATGATGTACGCATGACTGGGTCATTAATGACATGAAGCATATGGACGGACAGATGGATATCCGACTGGATGGGCATGCACAGATGGACAGATGCATAGAGAACCAGGCAAACGGCAGACTTGGTTGGAAGTATGAGGAAGGCCTGCAATGGCTCAAAATGTTAACTGAGGAAAAAAAAATCAAAGCAGACTGCAGATTGATGAAATGGAATGTGTATGACCACCAATTAGATCTGAGATGTTCAAGACCAAGCACAATGTCACACCCAGGCAAGGAAAAGATTTCTTAACAAGAAAAACAAAAACTCAAATTGTTCATTTATTAGTTAATGTAACGAGGGAGCAGTGTCCTTACTAACAATTGAACCCTGGTTCAATTTCCGAATCCCAAGCATTGTTCTGAGTTGATATTAGCCTGGATAACTCCAAATTTCTGATGAATTCTCATTCATCCAGGTCATGGTGATCAAATTGATCAGTTATAGGCAACTGGACTTCTTTTTGGAGCTTGAAGACTTTCTATCCAGAAAGGTTCATCAGTGTTAACTACAGATGGGAATATCATGAGTTAAAGATCTTCAAGCTCCAAAACAAAGTTATTATTGAACATTATTGAACACTGAGAGTCAGTTTTTAACTTTCTAACTTTTTCTGCTTAAGGCTGACCCAGGAAAGAAAGAAGACGGGAAAGGCTAGCATTGACTGAGCATTTTGTGGTTATACTGTATTCACACACAGAGGCGAGTCCTACCTTCTCTCATATGCCATGCACCATGACTGGCCCACGCAGCCCTGCTTCCACACCTTGACCATACGTGAGAAGGCTTGGACACACGGCTGCCTCTGAGCCACCAGCTTCACCTCACGCTCAGCGCACACGTTTGGCCTGTAGGGGGCAACAAACATCAAACATCCCAGAGAAAGAAAAAAAAACATTACCCCATCTGGATATTCACTGTTTGGCGCCTTGTTGTGAAATATGACAATTATTTGTAAGACTAATGCTGTTTGTTGAGGACATGACAAGCTTTCCAGTCCAGCTAGGGTTTCATCCTCTGAGGGGAATTCCTGTCAAGTATTAGTGGAATAACTAAGTAGCACACAAGACTCTACCTGCAGCAGGGCTTGTTGACAACATGCTAAAAGACTTACATGGACGAACAGGAATATGACAACAAATACACACACATACATGCACTCACATTCATATAATTTCTTTCAGAAAAAGAAAAAAATTCTCACACATTTTTTTCTTTCACATGCTCATGTATAGCCTACATCCTCCATACAAACTATGTGTTATACTACAGTCTCTTTCTCTCTCAAGCACTCTGTCTTTCTCTCTCTCTCTCACACACACACACACACACACACTAGATTTCTTTAGTGACTGACAATTTCTGACTCAGCTGTAAGTCACAGCAGCACACATGACTAATCAAAGAGTAGCACGGTAAGACTGTCTCAGTGGATACTAACTGATCTTTATGGCTTCATGCCCCAAAGCGCAGCAGCCTAGACTCTCATGGGCATGTTTATGGAGCTTGTGAGCATTTTGAGCCAGCTGACAGCAGATAAAGACAGTGCCTGGAGAGGTGATCAGGGGGCTTTTGGCTTGGTCTAATCACTGTCACTGACTGAAAGCACTTTCAACAAGAGGAAAGGTGAATTTCCATTTAACTTAATGACAGCTCTCAAATGACTGTGCACAGTATTAACTTAAGGTTGCAGTTTGAATTACAGAGAAGTACAAAGAAGTGAAAACGTGTTAAAGCCACTGTATGTTCAACAGAAAATCTGAATATGAATCAAAGTCTGCATATTGTTTAGGCCTAACAGAATTTAACACCACAATTAGAAAGTAGGTTATACTAGCCCGTGTTAATTCAACTCCTTGAACACAATAAGGTTTAACGTATTTTTTTTCTTTCAAAAATGACATGGTTTGGGGATTGATTCTCATTCCATTTTGGTATCATTAGAAAATGCGTTATCCCATAAGTATGGCTACGTCTCTACCTGCAGAGAAACCAAACCAAATTACTGCTGAAAACTTGGGCTAAAGATATATTCCGCACCATGTATTTTATTCAGTGATACAGCAGGGAAGCAACGAGCAGTCTAAAGTTAACTTAAATGTGGAAATGCACATGGTCTATTTTGTCGTAGCATAGGCTACAAGCGGACACTCACTATAAACTTCATTTATTTCGATAACTTACATGTATGGCATAAGGTCTCTTCCGTGGCGTGATGCAGCTTGTATCCCGTTAATTAAGACAATAAACACTGAAATAAAAAATGTAGTTTCCATTCTCAATCGCCGTAGAAATCAATTGAACAGTACGGAAACAAGCAAAATCAAAACGCGCTCAAATCATCTTTGAACAGTAAAAAGTAGGCTAAATCTCAGTAGTGGTAATGGTGTTTCAAGTCCAGGGTGTAACGAGTGCAGTGAAGATACTTAAAGAGGAGGAAAAAACTCCGTCCCACTGGGAAGACAAACCCCAAATATCCTCAGGGCACACCGCCTAGGATGGGATTTAAAAGACACTGATTTCCCGGCGTTAACTGGCACGCGCGAGAATCACTTGGGCATGGCGCGCTCTAAAATAATTTGCTAACACACCCAAATTATAAAGAATCAACATGAACTTTTGAACTGCTGACAAATTACGTGGTCCTGAATCTTAACCTTTAATAATGATGAAATTAACGTAGGGTTAACGTTCCTATAAATTAAGTGACAAAATTGTGTCCTTGTCGCGCATGTGTAGGCATTAATTGGAATATTTTAGGCCACTTTTAAAATATTTTACTTATTAGCCTACTTTTAATATTTAGTTTGAAAACTCTTCCAGTTTATAGTCTACACTCTACAGTATTAGCTTTGAGACTCTATTTGGACGGTTTCTATTTGAACAGGTTCCAATAACCCAGGAATAATAAGCCCACAGGAATATCTGTAAAAGTTAGCATATCTGTAAAAATTCAGCAGACATATGCACAGGTTTTACACACGGATCACATGTCTTAATTGTGTCGTTTCCTTTGAATGGCAAGCACCTTTTGACTTTATAACTGATGCCATTTCCCTGATTCAGACAGTAAGGACTCAAAGTTGAACACTTACAAGATTACCAAAATCAGCATTATTAATGTATGAATAAGTTTAAATAAGAATGGAGAAGGATGAAGCTCTCTTGCAGGTGTTGAGAAACAGAAATCATAATGATGAGTCTGTGTCATGATGTCATATTCAGGCCACCACTGATGTCAGGTCAAAAGTCAAGGGGTCATGGAAAGAACATAATGGGCGCTGGATAAATGCCTTATCCTGAAGGGTCAGTGCCAGTTGTGGTTCAGCAGACTCACCTTCGTCAGCAGCACACCTAAAACAACATGTCTGCAGGAAACATCAGGTCCTCAAAAGTACTTGTGATGGAGGTTGTGATGGAGCCACTTTTGACTTTGAAAATTAACTTTATGGCCATATTAAAATGCAAAAGTGAAACAATGAAATGTTTGGCAGTTGGGAACAACTACAAATAGAGCTTTGACATGATCATCTGGTATTATAAAATAATAAAAGTTGCTACATATTTTTATGTCTCAACATATGTGTAATATGCATGTAAATGCTCCTTTACTGTATTTTTACTATGGAAGGCCATTAACAATACTGATATATCAGAGGAGAGAAGACCATCTCTCCAGCCATTAGCAAGAATAATGTTATGCATCTTATCACATGGACATGGACTGTAGATGTCAGTTAAGTGAGGGCCTAGGTCTAACCTGAAGTCCAACATTTGGAGACAATTATTATTTTTTACCTTGTGTAGACTGTCTACACAGGTGTTCAACATATGCTGCAAATTCCAAAGAAGTCAATGATAATGAACCTGAAGTTCATGTACCGTCAGAAGAACTAGGCCCTGTTAGCCTGTTAGATCCATTATGTCCAAGTCAAGAGATTCCACAGAGAGAGACCACTCTGTGTATAAAATTTTCATCCCCTTATTTGAACTGATTTAAAGGCAATTTAATTTGGTTCGATAATTAATCTGTGAAAAGCCATCGGGGAAAAAGAGCATTAGCACATGATCCTTGCTACTCTATGAGATATGCTGTAATGAAACTGTTTACTTCAGATACTCCATCGTAATGCTCAGTCTGAACTAATCAGTATCAGACGCAGCTACCATCTGTGGATGGTTCTCTACAAAGATCATACAATCGTCCTTAATATTCTACCTAAAACAGTTTAAGAATGAAGATTAAGAATGAAGAAAATCTTTTATGTTAACACTGCACATATTAACATTTTACAACTTTTTTGTATTTAGCAAATTCATGAGCTGCATCTATATCCAATATGTTTTAAGCCTAACATATGAAAATCTTAAATGGTCAAACTGACAGAAATGAAGACCGTCTCCCTGCAGCCACAAGGTAGCTGTCTTGTGTTTTACTGCCATCTATAGGCCATCCTGTTTGTCTCCCACTTCCAAGATCCAGTCTTTCCATTAGAATTATTTGATTCTTTGGTAGGAAATAGATCAGCAAATAATGTGTGTACTGGGTTTGACATCATGTTTTGCTAGAGGAGAATTGGCTGGATTTAATTCAAACTGGCAATGGAAGGGTCTGTATAAGATCACAACTGTCCATGCAAAAAAAAATAAAAAATAAATAAAAACACCAACACATTGTATGACAGGAAATCTGCAGTACTACAATAATTTTGTGTCTAAAATACAGAACTGTGCAGTGAAGGGAAGTATTGCATTTAGTTTCATGAATGCAAATCCTCGTACAAAATGTATTTAATGCTGTAATAATGCACTGCAGCAGGCCTATACCTCAGAAATAGGCTACTACAGAAAACTGCAATTTTGGCCTATGAAAAATGAAACAATCTTGCAGCTTAAGGTGTAAGGATAGGAAGAAAGTTATTCAACGTCGTTCAGTGAGTCATTCCATGTAGCCACTCTGTAGAGCTACTGTCCCAGACCTGGTTTCGATTTTGACCAATTATATATTTTGTTGACAGACCTGCCCCTCAACACAAGTGCCATTTTTAAAACTTTTGAGACGGTCCCTTATTTGAGCTTGAACGTAAACGTTCCCATGTGCCCACGTTAGGCTCAGCTGACCTGCGGTTTTATTATGCTTGCAGTAACTAGAACAGTAGGCCTTTCCTCAGCACATGTAAGATTTTTCATCGGATTGAATAAGATTTACCAACCCCGAAACATGTCTTCAAATGCGGAAAACTCCAAATTACCTATCACGCTTCTGGGATCGATGGCATTTGGGGGTCGCGCAGACGCCGAGTTGAGTGAACAAATGGTTAAGGCTTTCCTAAGTCATGGACACAGAGAGTTGGACACAGCATTCATGTACACAGATGGACAAGCAGAGACTATTATTGGTGGAATGAACCTACCGACGAATGGTAACTACTTCTCATCTTAAATGTAGATTTGGAGTGCAAGGCTGGCTTAGTTAACAAGGTAACGAGAAACCTTGCAGGACAATTAACTCATTTCTTTGGCATGCCATGTGTACGATATACGTTATCACATCTGTTTTGACGGTTACACCTGCTCTTAACAAAGTACTACTTTAACTTGGCTGTTTGGGGGGTAAGAGGCCAAAGTTCATGAACGTCGCGTGTATGCCCTACGCAAATTACGCATTATGCGAATTAAGCCTGCACGTAACATGAAACAATGTGTACAAAATCCTTGAAATGTAACGTTAACTTATTTAGTTTTGCCTTCAGTAAGTATAGCCACCAAAGCTAACCCGTGGGATGGGAAAACACTGAAACCAGAGAGTGTTCGCTCTCAGCTAGAAACGTCTCTGAAGAGGTTGCGCACCCAATGTGTGGACATCTTCTATCTGCATGCCCCAGACCACCAGAACCCCATTGTGGACACACTTCGAGCCTGCAATGACCTACATAAGGAGGTAAAGCACCGAGGCGAGGACACTTCATGACTTTCTATTGTTTTGTTTGTTTGTTTTTTGAGTCATTATCATCTTTTAGTTTACTTTTTTTGTAAACTCATCACCATCTGTAGCACAAAGGTTTAGTGTCACAAACTCATCACCATCAGTAGCACATATTGGGTTCTTCCTAGTTTGAAGCCCACAGATATCGTCAGCTTTAAATAATGGTTTATTACAAAGGAAGGAACTCAAGAATCCACCTGCACAATTTCCTTCCATTGTATAGTGCCTATTTGATTTAGATACTTTGTATATGGAAAATTCCACTACATATCACTAAGAAGGCAGGCAGTAGGTTAAGATCAGGCCAATCCAGCATTGTAAACATGTCATCTTTTTTTAGGGTAAGTTCAAAGAGCTTGGTCTATCAAACTATGCATCCTGGGAGGTTGCAGAAATCTACAGTATATGCAAACACAATAACTGGGTTCTTCCCACTGTCTATCAGGTAAGAATGTGGGATATATATTTTCTTTTATCTGAACTTACATTTTGTTAAATTATTGAGTCCATTGACCTCTCACAACTTGACACACATACTCAAGTTGTTTTATCAACATCCTTGCAGGGCATGTACAATTCCACTACAAGACAGGTGGAGACAGAACTGCTTCCATGTCTGAGATACTTCGGCATGCGTTTTTACGCATACAATCCTCTGGCAGGTACTCTAATGACAAAATCAGACAAATGTCATTTTTTGTTGGTATTACACAAGACAGCAAGTGAAATGGGTATTATGTGTAATTGTAAACTATAAGTCTAGCCTGAACTAGGTGAAGGGGAATAAACAAGTGTCTTGTTCCTATAGTGTGTTACTATAGTGTTTGCCATGTAAATACCTGTAGCTCACCTAACTGTTTCTGTCAGTACAGGTGGCCTTTTGACGGGGAAGTATCATTATGAGGATAAGGAGACAAGCCAGCCTGCGGGGCGCTTTTTTGGCAATAGCTGGGCAGGTGCCTATAGAGACAGGTAAGAGACATGCTAGCTGAACAAACAGCTTAGTAATAATCATGTTTGTGATGTTTATGCCAAAATAAGCAGTAAATAAGCAGCAATAAAAAGTTTTAGTGTGTGAATAATGCCCCTCTATTACTGTTAGGAAGTAGTTCTGTTGGGGCAGACATTTTATCAACACACATGTATACCTGGCTAAATAATGATGGTAAAGGGTGTCTGTATTAAAGCTCCAACACAGACTGTTGGACAGAGAAATCCACTTGAAGTGACATTGAAGGTTTGGTATTTGTTCTGTTGCAGGTATTGGAAACAGAGCCACTTTCAGGGAGTGGACCTCGTGCGGAAGGCTCTGGAAGCAGCATACGGTGCAGAGACACCCTCTCTCACCTCAGCTGCTATTCGCTGGATGTATCACCACTCCCACCTCAAGGTAACTATTTTAATGAGAATGAGTTAAAAGAAAGTTTTATACAGTTAACATTTATAACAGTTAAACATAATAGCTTAGGGGCCTTTTAAGATAGCATTCAAGTAGGTGGGAGATGAGCAGATTTGAATTTGACACGGACGGGTAAGGCAAGTCAGAAGAGCTCAATAAACAGAGGGACAACATGCTCACTGACACTCAGGTTGAGTGAACCAGACAGCTAAAACAAATGACCGCATTCCAGGCTATCTGTAGTGGTTTTACTGCACAGGCTGGGAGGCCCGTCAGAAGGAAGTTGCAGTTGTCAAGGTGGGGGGATTGGAATAGGTAAGGCAGCACTGGATGCTGGTTTGCTTTTGGGGCGATGTTTTATCAGATGTTTGTACTGTTTTTTTTTTTATTATTATTATTATTATTAACGGCACCTAGTGGCCTCCAATGGGTTGATTTTTTTTTTCTTCCTTTAACAGTAATTTTATATTGGTAATCTTTATTGAAAATCACTATTCTTTTAGTTGACTAAAGATTATTTTAGTCCTGCCATATATGGAACCTATGTATAATGTGTGTAATATCACTACAATAAAATCACAGATAAATGAATAAGTAATGCAAGATGTCCCCTGTTGTTTGGTAGGGCGAGTTTGGTGATGGAGTGATTGTTGGTATGTCTGCCATGGAACAACTCAATGAGAACCTTATAGCCTCTGAGGGTGGCCCTCTGAAGGGAGAAGTGGTGGAGGCCTTCAAGCAGGCTTGGGACTTAGTTGCTCACGAATGTCCCAACTACTTCCGTTGAACTGGTTAAGCCTGCTGGGATCTGACAGGACAAACTACACATGAGGAGGTGATATTAGGTGGAGGACTTGGTGTGAACCAAGCATTAAGCAAGTTTTAAAAACCATACAAGACACTGGTTTGATCGATTTTCTTATTGTGAAAGATCTACTATAATTACGGTAAGACACCGTGGACAGGCAAGCACTTAAAATTCAAGCTCTTTGTTAATGTTTGTAATATTAAAGGTTTAATTTGTAAAAATATGGTTGTGCTATTGTTTGGATATTTCATTTTTTTTATGTATTGGCCTACCTCCAATAAGAGATGAAGAATGTTAGGAAGTATGTAAGAGAAAGAAATGAGAAGCTGCCTACATTATATTCAAATGTATTTAGGATCTGTGACAGACACAAAACATCTTTTGCCATTCCACAATTAGAATTTACACATAAATCATACATGAAAACACACATGTCCACACAAGTCCAGATATTTTGTCAGAGAAAAGAAGGGGGAAAATGCCTTGCAAGTCCATTCCGACAAAAGTTAAGTGTCCATTTTTATTCACTCCCGTCTTCATCCTCCTCATCCCGCGTACTTTCGCTCTCTTCACACAGCTTTTTGAAGTCTCCCGTCTCAGAGTTCCACATGCACCTTATCGTCAATTTGAATTCAGCCATTTCAATTGCAAAGAGTTTCTGAAAGAACATTATTTGTGTCAATGTAAATGATCATATGCAACATCTACAATCAGGTAGTCTCTGTCCTTAAGGAAAGGATAAAGCTATGCTATATTGTGGTATGTTTTTCAGTAGGAAGCCTAAGCCTAGCCAACATATAGCCTTGATGTGAAGTTATCCAAATGTTTAGAAAGTCTGCACACCAGAAATCAATGGATAGGTTTCAGACAATCTGTACAAAGAAAAACTATGAACGTGGAACAATACAGGAGAGGGCAACCAAAAGAGAGGAATTTTAAGACATGAATTGGATCCTTTGGCCACAGCACTATCATTTAATCAGTTCTCTCTAATGGTCTATATTCTGCTTTAGTTTGGGTTAGAAAAATGAGGAAACAATTCTGAATGAAGTGCTCAGAATGGAGCAACAGAAAGTCATCACTTACCAAAACACGAGCCTGTTCAGGTGTCAACGTGTCTCCTTCCTTGCAAACCTCATAATCTTTAATGAGAGTGACCACTCCTGACAGGTGCAGACAGTGTGGTTAGACAGGAAACTTGTAAATGTGGTACAATCATGAAATGGATGTGTGATCTTTCCTCTGCCTCTGAATGCTTACCCTTCTTCAAGGCTGTAGGCAGCCCTAACTGTCGGAGCTGGGGCTCCATTGAGTGTGGAAACTGTTCCAGTGGCCCTTCATCGAGGGTCACAGCCATCTGTGCTACATTGCCCGCTCGTGCGTAGTCTGTTTCTTTAAAGTTGTCAAAATATCTAAAAGCAAAAAGACAACAATTAGGTTCCAGTTGAAACTGTTTGAATATCATGTGAACGGTCACTACAGAAGTCTTGTTTAATGCAATAAAACTCAATTGCCAACACAACTCAAGTCAAGTGTGTACTTACTCTTGTACTTCCTCCTCTGTTTTGTTAGTAAACAATACACCTACTTCGCCTCTCAGAAATTTGCTAACCTAAGACATGAACAGATCATAATAATACATTACACAAACCGCATGATTAAGCAAAAACAAGTACATCCCCTAGACACTGAAACACGCTCACCTTGTGTAGATTATCCTTGTATTCATCTGTTGGGCCTTTGCCCAAAGCAATCATCATTACTTTGTTCTTTCCAAAGAAGAACCTGCCAAGGAAAATCCACACCACATGACATTTGATTTTTTTTTTTTTTATATAATGTACCTGAAAACTGGATGAGCCACTCCCGTACAGGGGAAGCATCTTACCGACTGTGTTTCCATGAAGTCCTTATATCTTTCAGTTTGTTGTTCCTCATGTTCTCCACAGAGAAAATGAATACGTTTCTGTACATGTCCACACATTTTCGCAACTGAGAACATAATTAAGCGGGAGTTAGAAATAGAAAAGAAAAGCAAATCAGTAAATGGGTGAAAACAATGAAAAAATGCTCACCTCCTCAATCAAATTCTGTTTCAATTCCAGCCCTTTCTTGGCTGTTTTTGTTAAAGATACTGTAAAAGGCCAAAATGGTGTTATTAAAATCATGTTATTCTTCAGGACTTTACCATTGACAACATTCACTCAATGTACAAGACAGAAGTACAGAACGGGGTATTTCCGAAACGTTTGATCTACTGGATGGGTCGAGCAAATAAGGGCAGTTGTATGGACGAAGATGGATTGTTCATGTGAGAGGACAGAGGGGAATGGGCAGCAGCAACTAAAAAAACGTAGTTAAAAACAAAAATTATGCAGAATACCTCTAAAACCATAACATGTCAAACCCAGAAGAAGACTACATAAGCCGACGACTCGTCAGCTAGGAACAGGAAACTGAAATTAATACATTAGAGCAGGCTCGCCAAAATTAGCCAACACTGAAAGAACGCGGCCTGATCTGACAAGTCTCAATTTCCGCTGCCACATTAGCTTAGGAAGGAGAACTTGGTCCAATGCATGGACGCATCCTGCCTTTTATCCGTTTCAGACTGCTGGTGTGTGGAAAATATATATATTTTTTTGCACACTTCGGGCCCATTGGTAAAAAAATAGCGCCATTTAAATGTCAGTGTTTATGCTGATCATGGTCATTTGATCACAACATCTACCACTTCCAGCAGGGTAATGCATCATGTTAAATGTGTTAGACCGGGCGATTTGAAGCATAAATGTGCAGCCGACAAATCTACAGCAACTCCATAACATCAGAGTAAGTACGATAGGAAGAATTAGGGTACCTGAGGCGAGAGAATGTACTTAGCATAACGCTACTTCATTTGGCTACTAGCTACAGCAAAGGAACGCCGACAGTCCGATGTGATGTGATGGAAAGACATGTCTTTGTAAAAACGCGCTATATAAATAAAATTATATTGAAACGTATTAAAGTTCGTGATAACGTTATAAAGTTAATTTACGCTGGATACACTAACGTATGCACATCTTAGGCAGCGTTATTAAGACTGGTAAACGGTATTTTTTAAAAGCATGGCTTACTGGGAGCGTAACTTTAAAGCTGATTTGGCTGCGTATGAATTGTATTTGAACCTGTTTATGTCTTGTTCAGTGCCATTATAACGTTCTCAGATTCATTTTATTTGGGTGGCATCACCCAATGTTGTTGTCAACTCTACAAATAAACGTTAACTTACTTTTCTTATCCCTCTTTGACTTCGGCATGGTTCTCACGTTGTTAGCAGAAGCTGTGATGGCCCCCAAATGTTTCTAACATTATTCTAGGCTTTCCATAGACCGCCTGTCTAAAAATAAAAGCCTGTTGAGTAAAAGATACATTATATCTGTTGAATATTTAGCAGATCAATAGTGCACGTTCTGAGTAATTCTGTTGTACAATAGTGGTTAGCTGGATGGACTGATTTTCTCCTAAAACGAATACAAAGATACAGGCAAAAATAGGGGCGCCAAATATGTGGCTCATAACCAGAGAGAGTACAGTATCCAAGATCTTTGGTGCAACTCTCTTTTTGTCCACTTAGTGGAGTAGTTGCACTGTGCCGTACACTGAGCTGCCCGTTGAACACTATCAGAACCCGTTTACTCCTACATGTATTAAAAGTTCTCACATTACCAAAACGATTGTAGCTCAGCGGTTCCTACAGTAGAGTCTATTGCTAAAATCATATAGGCATCGTCTGGCTGCACAAGTCAGATATTATCTGTTGATAATGACCCAAAGTTGTTGAAATTGTAAGTTTTGCGTTAGGCCCAAGGCTTGTGATGGTTGCCTGAGAAGTAGGATTAGCTATAGGCCGCATCTTACTTTTTTGAGTAAAATAATGACAGAATATCGCTTGTGCCGTCGTTGTAAAGTGGACTGTCAAGTAAAATGTTCTGTCAATATGTTATTTCTACATCATTCTTGCTATTTTGCTGGAAAACATTAGGCCTACTGGGCAATGTAACACAATAGGTGGCAAAAGATACCTCGCAGAGAGTTACTCCAAGATTCACACGGCAGACGGAATAACAACAGACACTAGACGTAGGCGGAGAAAATGCGAAGTTGTTGTGTAGTTAATTGCACAAATAGGAGTGAGAATATTTGGAAAATGTTTAATACACCAAGAGGACCATCATCCATCCAGCTAATTATTTTTCACCTTGTTATCCAGAGATAACGACATAATTATTTAGAGATAGCGAGAAAACAAAACACTTATTTAGAGATCTCGAGAAAACAAATACTTGACTTCGCTCTGGAAACTGAGAAACGTCTACGCCCCCTTGTGTTTGAGGAAGGAAGACAAAATGGTGAAATGGCGTTTTACAAAGCTCTGAAAGAGAGAGGGGTCGCAGAGGAGAACATCACCCAGAAATTGAAGACTTAATGCAATCTCCCCCTGTGTCAACCCCTGATCAAAATATTGCCTTCCTATAAGCTGATCGATTATTCCAGTCATAACTGTGCCGTTCAAAATGAGAAACTGAATGCAGAAGTCACTGACATTTGACTTTCTCAGTATTTTTGATCTCTAAATAAGTGTTTTGTTTTCTCAAGATCTCTAAGTGTTTTGTTTTCTCAAGATCTCTAAATAAGTGTTTCGTTTTCTCGAGATCTCTAAATAATTATGTCGTTATCTCGGGATAACAAGGTGAAAAATAATTATTACGACCTTGGCCGCTCTCGGCTTCCGTAGAAAACGATGGTGTATGCCCGGAATTATTTTGGAAAATGGCGGGAAGAAAATTTGTTTATCAAAATACCCAGGTATGTGTAAACGTAGCCTTAGACCTCTCTACCACCCACTCCTCTGAGGAAATGCCATAGCGATTGGGAACTGGTGACCATTGCTGAGTACCAACTTACTCAGGTATCCTGCGTGATAGGAACTATGGGCCTTTATCACACCTCAACATTCTGACGTTCCATGGCATCATGGGGTGGTAAACTGAACATTATGTCATTGAAATGCATTGATTTCCCCCTCTTTCCGAAATGTATCATATGGCATATGGCAGGACCATTAATTTGTAGTAGCTGAGAGGATACATGTTAAGATAATAGTTTTTCATGATCTGCACAACCATGCAAAACCCGCCTCCCACTTCACACGTCTTCAAATATAACAATTTTTGAAGTTTATAGTTGCAACTGTAGTTTCAGAGATAAGCTACATAAATGGTCAGACAGGATGGCATACTGTTATGTGCCAATTGTACATCCTCTAAAAGACGGGACCTAGAAAGTTATTTTCATCGATTTCTAAATGATCCGTTAAGTCGTCGGCTGTGGAAGCGTGATGTGGGACCATATTTTCAGGTAGTTGACAATGATGTAGGCTAAAATGGTAGTTGTGTAGGCTAAAATGGTAGGCTAATGTGCTAACAGTTAACTGCTTATTTGCTAGGGCAACCTGCTTAGCTAACAATTCTGTACAAGATTCAGTGTTGATAGATCTGGCTTTCATGGTAAATTACACGAAAGTTTGTTCTTTTGCGGAAGACTGCTTCGTCCGTTCCTTAACATGGATAATTAAAGACTCTGAAAACACCCTGTAGACTAGTAATTTAGCATCCCCATTATGTAGCCTAAACACGCTCTGACAATTCTGACGATCTACCGTGTATAAACAAAACAATGTGTACATGTAGTACCCTACATGTCTTCATAACGGATGGGGGTAGAAACTAAAATTGTTGGTAGCTCTAACAGTTTAATTAGCATAGGGTTAGTGGTTTTAGGCTGGTTTTACATTCTTGTGCAGATCATGACACCCTATTATCCTAACAATGGATATCCCTTCGGCTTTTACAAATTCATGGTCTTTTCATGTGATTTATTTCAGAAAGTGTGAATTTAAATGTACTTAGTATAGTTTTACCCATTTTTTTCAAGTTAGAAATGGGGGGAAATTCCATGCATTTCAATGATAGAATGTTAGGTTTACCAACCCATGATGTCATGGAACGTCAGAATGTTGAGGGGTGATAAAGGCCGTAATCCACAGACCTTAAAGAATAACTCATACTTTAGAGATCAGTGGTCGTAATCACTGAGCTAGAAACACTGAAGGCGCAACGCTTATGATGTATCGGTCCTAAGCGAGTTTGCAAGCCGGGGTCATGGCCTGGATCCTCCATAGAGAATGAATGGGGCTATGTGACTTTGCGTCCTCTAGTATAATTACCACATCTTTTATGTCTACGTACCATGTGGATTTATGATCGGCATGTTCCAAAGTATAGCCACATAATTTTTTTTAAAGCCAGAACTCGGCCAATTTGTTTTTGACTTTTCTTTTAAACGTTTTAATATTCTCGAATTGTGATTGTACCAGTAGGTCACGTGGCCACTATCGATTTGTATCAAGGAAAAGTAGCAGTTACAAGTCAGTTGTTCGGTCAACACAGCAACATACAGGGTTGGGTCAGATTACTTTGAAATGTAATTGATTACTGATTACAAATTACCTGACAATTTTTGTAATTTGTTACGTAATCAGTTGGATTACCAAAAACATGTAACGTAATCTGATTACTTTTGGATTACTTTTAGATTCTGCCACAGCATTGACCAAAGAATTTTTATTTTATTTTTCAATTAATGATTTCATTACATCTATTTTTTTTAGCTCTCAGTTTGTGAATCAACTACACATTTTATTAAATAACCAGTTCATAAAGAAAACTCGGGTGACGCCGTAATTAGATGATGACGCGGACCAATAAAGTCTGCTCACAAATCCTGTGCTTGTTTAATTTACTATGGCGGCAGAGACGCTGTCCAAGCACAGTTGACTGCTGATTTATTTTTTAATTGCTGGATTATTGTTGTGATACATCAGCCAGAGATCCAAGATCCCACTGCTTAAAGGATTTATCCGGAGTAAAATACACTTGTCTCTTGTCCCACCCCCTAGGACAACTTCCTGGTTTTGAAACCGAACGTTAGTAAATGGGCGGGTTGATCGTTCTGCGCCTCCTGTGTTTATAGCTCAGTGGTTGTAATATAATCTCCTACGTTAGCCATATTTCATAAACTAACATCTTTGTGTACCATAAACTTCCTATATTGATATCGTAATATCCTGTTGATAACTTTACCCACCTGTTGATATCCTGTTGATGAAATGTCTGACAGCTCATTAGCATAGCTAATAATTAGATCAAGCTGCTAAGTAGACACAGACAAAAAACTCAGAGACAATTTTTATTGAAAATTGATATCAGTGCATGATTTTGACATGACAAAGCATTCCGGGTGTGTAAACACAGTAACTGTAAAACAAGATGCTGATTCAACCTTGATGCCAGTTCAAACTTCGGCTAGGCTACTTGCAGCTATGTCATACAATGTTATTGCGACAGCATATTAAATAATTAAGATCTAAACACAAAGTTAGCAAGAGAGCGCAAACCACGCAAAAGCCTACAACAGTCAGCCAACTAGAAAAAAAGGTTTTTAATCATACACTGTACAGGGCTCTAATATGACTTATTATGTTACCAACTAAAGCAGGATTTATACTTTTAATTTATACGACGCAGTTGCTTTGCGTACCTCTGCGTTGCCTTCCGTGCACCTCCCCAAAATTGTAACTACGCGTCAAAGCGACGCAGAAAGAGTACGCAGACAACGCAGACATCGAGGGCTGTGATTGGTCCGCTTTACAGCGGGAAACTGTATAAACTTTGGATATAATTTTGGAGACTAATTTTGGATTTAAGACAGAAGCTTTGCGATGATTTATATAGATTTATACTTCTGTGTCGGAGTCGCTGCAACGTGTGGCCATTCACACAAAGAGGTGTTGGGTCGTTCTTGGAACGTTTCTCAAACTCTTTGCTCTGCTGGAGTGTTGTTGCCATACAGCAGTTGCGTGATGATTAAAGCCATGCGAATAAATAAGGTAATTGTTCAGAAAAATTGGAGTATCAGCACTACACTTGTAAGTTATAGACGCATAGAACAATATGCGAAGAAAACTACGAACATATAAAATATTGTTTGCACAAACTGTAAGCACGAGCTGCCACGTGTGTTTACAATGGATTAGCTTGCTAGCTATTGCAGTAAACAAATACTTTCGTGAAAGTATGAGAAGGTATTTGTCTTAAATCCAAAATTAGACTCCAAAATTATATCCAAAGTTTAGACACTGTCTCCCGCTGTAAAGCGGACCAATCACATCCCTCGACGTCTGCTACTCTGTCTGCGTCGCTTTGACGCGTAGTTACAATTTTGGGGAGGTGTACGGAAGGCGATGCAGGGCGGTGGCGAAGGTATGCAGAACTACTGCGTCACTGCAACAGAGAAGTGTAAATCCAGCTTTTAGACGTTAGAATTTCTTGCCCCTCGGTTGCGTGCGCATCTCCAAATGTTTATAAAAAGGAAACCCAAACCTGTACAAAATGCATCCCATGATAATGTTCAGTCTTATTATGATAAGTAATCCCTAAAGCTCTGTTTTTAATAGCACCTCAGTGGTCATGCTCGTGAAGAGGCTTCACTGTAAAAGGTGTATGTTTTGATTAAAATGGTATAATGGTATTTTAGATACGATTCACCCATGACAGAACCAGAAAATGTGCTGAACGATTTGACAGTCAGTGACTTACCCTGCACCTTTAGAAAGCATAATCCCTTAAGGGGTTGTCAAACCACCATGAGATCTTTCACAGGAAAAGAAATTAAACTGTCAAAATACTCACAGTGGTTTTCATCTCTGCCACTCTTCTGCCACACTCAAACAGCTGCAAAACAACCTTTTAGTCTCTTACTATATAGTAGGCTATCATTTGTCAAACACCCATACGGACCATGTCACATTATAGAACACTTTAATCTCGGAAAATGTAGTCTACATAGTATTAATCTTATAGTATTTTGGGACATTTTATTTAAAAAATATTATAGAAAAACTACAGATATTATAGAATCTTATGTATTTAGGTACATTTTTCTATAGGCCTAAGATGGTATACAACAAGAACATTTAGAAAAGGGAAAATTATATTAAACAGGTAGGTAGCAGTATTATACAACACTAGAGGTGATGAAGAAGGCAGAATATATCTTACAAGATTACAGGACATTTTTCATTAGGGCGATCACAGGAATCCTGTAATCAGGTAGGCTACTCTTACATGTGCACAAATGACCACATTTATTATGAATGCATTTCGATATATTTGATTTGGTATGTGTATATAGATGTCCTCATATGCACAGAAACTCAGTGTTAATGTCTTAGGCCTACTGTATGTTTGTTCATTTTGCATGACACTTCTACCATCTCCATGACAACTGTTTCCATGTTGTGATCCTGTCTCTAGACTAGACTTATCTTTGGAAAAAGAAAATGCTACAGTACTTTCCACCTATACACTTGACACTTAAACAATGATGCAGCTGTATATTTGCATGGTTAGAAGTCTTAAAAATTCCTCAATTTAATAATATGATTTCAAGGCCTCAAAAGTCTTAAATATTTTATAATATTTTGCATTTTGTCTGAAATATGTTTGGAGCCAGTCTAAACTGTCTTTGTGTAGTTGTTCCTGCAGGTTGTACTTTCACATGGGTTGGGTTATTCACCTTGTTTGAATGTTGTTTTCAGATTGAAGATATCCTTTGGACACACAGATATCTTTTGGACACACACAGCTGGAATTCATAAATTTCACTTGAAATCTCCCAGTCCTGTCCAACTTCTTTTTACCAAAAAGGGCAGCATGTTTGTCTTAGATTTCAATCATAATGCTAAGAAAAGGGTCTCAAAAAAGTCTTAGATTGAACATGTTGAACATGTTTATGTTTATTTACAATTGGATGTTCACCTCTGTCCTTAAAGGTAACTTAGACTGCAACACATGAATTTGTGTCCCCTTTGTGTCCATGTCCATTTTCCTAGTAATTTCCGAGTTATTACTCAAACACATTGTTACTGTATATGGTATTGACCAGCCTATGGTTTCTGGCTCCAACTAGGCCTTTGTAACACACTAAGTTACCCAAAGAGATTATGTACATTCTTTCTTAATCCGCACACTTTGTCCTTGAATGTAAAACCCTTCATTTACTAAATAGGGCTGGCTAACAATACTCATTCCATCTACAAGTAAACAAAGTATTAGGAGATTTCAAAATCTGTGTTTGAGGCACAGCTTGGCAATGGAGATATAATCATAAAGTGCAGAACTCTTAAAACTCTGAACTGTCCTAATGCCAGGATTCAGAAAGTTTCATAGAATGAGAATATTCTTATTTTCTTCTTCTTATAGGTCTATCTGTCCATTTGGTTTTACAGGCAATAGCCAAGGCTGTTTCACACACTTAGTACTGCTCTCTGACTGGCAGGTGTCTGTTTTTCTCCAATATGGGACACCTAAGAAGGCCTAGATATAGTGTAGGGGAATAAGAGATTTGACTGTGGCAAACGGCACTCCTTTAAATGCATCATGTTATTCTTTGCCCCCACCTACTACTCGCCTATCTACCTCTGGTCATCTGGGTGGTCATTCTCCCTAACATAATGCTTGTTAAGCTGTTCTTGGTGGGTGTATTTCTAAAACCACGTGTTTTGTGTTTTGTGCCAAATGTTAGTGGGTCTTTCCTTTTTTTATTTTGTGTATGGAAAAACAGTCTCAGTGTTTTCATGTCACACATGAGCCGAGGGCCATTTTAGAGTCCACACAGACCAACCTGATGCTCATAACCTGATAAGTCAGATAATGTCTGTTACCAATAATCTAATAACTTGTTAAAATGTTGTAAAAAGCCTCATATAAAACATGTAATGTCTTAAGCGTATCGCAAAAATGTTGTATAAGGTTAGCCTAAAGTTTACCAAAGCTGTAAATCTAGTAATATACTGGTCTTCCTTCTAATTATTTCACTACAATGGGAATTTGTGGAAGCCCATAGAACTGTATGGGAAAGAGTTTCATGTTTGCACCCTGGTTACTCTACCACCACCAAATGGTGAAATTTGGAGGTATATGTACTTTCTACATTCTGTTGCCATGGCAACTTTGGTCTGCCTCACTTCTTGGCTGCCTCATTGCTGCTTGCAGCTTTATTATTGTTATTGGTCGCCTCAATTTCACTACATGGCCATCAGGTGTAATGGGACATGATGTCCTTCTGATCACTAAGGAAAAATGTTGTCTCTAAATATAAGGTGCTGCAGCAACCATGAGTAACTGATTAAATGTGGTTTCTTGAGACCTATCCCATCTGGTCTGTGCCACTGCTTGGGCTATTCCGCAAAACGAGGTCTGACAAACCATCTTGAGGGGGTGTTAACTTGAAGTGGGAGTTTTTGTGTGTGTGTGTGTGTGTGGGTGTGGGGGGGGAGCCTATGTGAGACCAAATGGCCACTGAGTTTCAGGCTGCCTGGTGTTTTGGAAGCCTAGAAATAAAAATTCTGAAAAACATTGGGGGGTCCGTCATTTTGCTGTGGCAGCTTCATTGCGTGGATGCCGGAAATGGCATTTGGCATGGAAACATTAACAATTATTGCATTGTTAGGTTCAACAAAATGAAGGCTAACCTCATAATGCAAGATACTTTCAATCAAAGATTCTAGAGCAAGCGTACCACTCTAGAATATTTGCTTTCAATAATGGTACAATGTAATATTAGCAATGGTTACTTTATTGAAGATGCACTACTAGAAACTTATTGGGAAGTTAGGCTACATTATCAGGTTTTCTTACATGTTCGACTTGTCAACTCGTGTCACACATGCTGTCCTGATATGTCAGCAGTGTAAAGCACCTGGTGAACATTACTCATCTTGACTCATCCAACTCTCAAGGATTTTCATCTAGTCATAGCCTATATCAGTTACAGCATACCACCACCTCAAACACGACTTAATCAGACAAGACGTATAGTTATTAAATGTTTTTAACAATTAAACAATGATTTTCAAATCTCTTAATTTATGAATGGCCTACACTTTTCCTCTTTTTATTAGTAAATGCCTATTTCAGTGTTCACTGCCGTATTAGGCTACTGTAGACAAAAATCCGTATTTATAGCCTACTTATACTGCAGTAGGCTACAATGCAGGAGGTGAAGGGATGTCCATCTGCCTGATATTCCACCACAAAATGCCTTTTGCAGAAGAGTAGAGGCATTGTTACTCAGATGTTACATCAGGTGATGGTTTAGTTCTCTTCCAGATGGCATACGATAACATACAAACAGACTGATATGTCGACCCCATACGCACCAAATGGAAGCTATAGCCTACAAAATAGCCTGAAATGCAGAGTCGAGACATTGCGCCTGGTATAGGCCTACGTCATAACAATCATATTCAGCTGAAGAAGAGTTAGATTAACCTGGAGATTGTTAAAAACGAGTGAATACCTAATATCCCTACATACGCTTCCACTGAATGGGAGCTTCTCTGTTTCAGTAATGTAGGATGTGTGCTGACAGAATATGCGTTAAGAATTAACCCATGATTGCAGGTGACGCCTAGCCTAAGGCTTCTGGGTGTTTTCTCGCAGTTCTTTGAAAAGTAACTTGCCGTTTATGGTTTATTTAGACGCTTAAATATGGAAAGGTAAGGGTGAATATAGGCTCCCCTTAGAAAATCTTGTAAACAAAGCGCGGGTAAATAAATCGCACACTCCCACGGCACGCCACTGCCCCTTCTTAGAGAATGGGCGGTCCCGGACGCAACACAACTCTGCCGTGCTTGAGGAGAGAGAAACCTGGCTGCATCCACGCTTGTGACCGTGACCTGAAATTCTCTGAACTTTGAGCTGTTAACCTTTGTTTCTTTCTTGATCGCGCTTTTTAGTAATTGTGCTACATATTCTATTAAAATTAAGGACACGCGTGTGGAACGACCAGAAACATGAGCAAAGTCCAGGGCGGGATGAAATGTGTGAAATACCTCCTTTTCGTTTTTAACTTCATATTTTGGGTAAGTGGATGCATGGAGACAAACTCCCATTATGTCAAATAATTGTGTATATTGTTGAATAAGCATTGCCAGCAATCGCTTCGAGGAGATGGGTAGCCAAAGAGTAGGGTGGGTTCTAGTGCTTGTCTAATCAATTCATTACATCTCGTTAAGCATCTCCACGTTACGAATTGTCTCCAAGTATTTAGCTGGACCCTTTCGTCTTTTCGTCCGACTGTCACCTTGGCTGTCGGTCCGTCAGAAATCGTATGTAATCTTAATGCTATCTTGTTGTTGTTGTTGCATTAACCCCGCTATTATGTTCCTACTACAAGCGTGTGTTGTCACATCAAACATGTTAGGGTGGTGGTCTGGGCTGAGGTCTTTTGTCGCTGTTGCGGAGACATGAGGAGGCAGAGCCTGCAGAAATAACTCAAGGCCTATGGTCGAGAATGCACTGGCTTATATTAAAATACAAAAACAAAAAAGTATATGTATAGTAATAATGGAATTTTTAAAACAACACAATATAAAATGTATCCTTTGGACATGTTTCGTCAAATCATAAAATCGAAAGATTGTAACACATAAAACCGACAAAAATATTTCTGTGAAATGATTCAAATCCACGGACCTTGACCACGATGGATGAGACAAAGAGGACCCCTTATGATTTAATTAGGCGATATGTCACCACTGTAGTATCTTAAGAGGCCAAGGTGGCATACAGTAAATAGACGAGGCTATAATAGGGGACATGAAAGTTTTGTGAGGTAATTTCCAATGTTTGTACACTGTTTCTCAACATCTTTTCTTAGCAGTAAATTTTACTCTTTACCATACCATTACAATCTTCTTGCTGTTTATACATGTGTAAATACATTGCTGATTTAACAGTTGGCTCTAAATTTGCATTAACATTGGCAACAGTGTAGTTTTGTTGCACACAAGCAAGAATCCACTGTGTCACACTGAAGCATAAATCCGCTCAGCATCCTTCTTCCCCCATGAGACCTTTCAGGAGGGAAGCCAGACAACTCTTGTCACATTTGACATTAGCCTAACACAGATCACCACTGCTGCCAAATACGCTGACAGATGAGGCTGCCCTTCCATAGGAATCCTTATAAGGTTGTGCAGTCCGCATTCGGTGTGTCCAGGGACGTAGGGTATTGTAGCATAGGCGGTGACGTGTTTGGATTTAGAGGGAATTCTTCAGACTTCCTATTGGTATGCACTGGTGTATGCAAGCCTTTTTGAGTTACTCTAACACCCTCTCATTGCACTTCCATACCCTGATCCTTCTCTTTTCACATCGCTTCTGTTGCCACAGCAATTGGAGATCACTCATTTACTCCAACAGAGATCCATGTGTTGTGGTTATAGAGTGAGAGATGGGAGCACACAAATGCAGGACCTCTCTCTGTGTCAGAAGGGCTTCCCTGCATTCTGTGCACTAGCCCCTATACCAGAGGGCCTGGAGCACTCAGGGGTTTGAGTGATTTTGTCCCTGGACAGTCTTAGAAACAGCTGAGTTGAGTGCTTGGGACCTGAATAGCCAGAATGCACCCTGCTCCCTGGGAACTGTTGCACTTTGGAGTTCATTAGTCTGCCATCAAGCAATCTATCCGTTATTTAAGTCTGTTTTGTTCGTGCTCCTCTTCCCTCTTTGTTGAAAGAACACACTTTGTTATTTTCCATAGGAACCTAGTGCTGTTATCAGGTCTCAGGGACACTCATGACTCAGTTTAAAGGAGAAATCCGGTGTGATTTGGACCTGGACTGTACTGGAAGATGTTACCGTGTACAAACATATATCCAATGCCCACCTCCGTTCACCCCCAGCATTCCGCATTAAGCCGTTTCTAGCCGAAGCTTTCATTAACCTTACACTGCTAGCTATGGGGCAAAGCTTTGCCTATGCAGCTAAATTGCTATTTTTAAACCATTAGGTTCAAAGTGACTCCTCACTTCATTGGTAGACTTCTGAGGGCCCTGACGTTTAAAACGACAACTTTGAAAGTGTAAAGGTACTTTATTAAAAAGACAGTTTATAAAGACATTACCTTCTCAGAATTTCCCGGTCGCCACCATCTTTAAATTAAATCATGATAAGTCGATTGACAAGCTACAACCTTATAAATGGTCAAATTCTTTTAAGTTTCATCATTTGTTGGTGCTTTAGTGCTCATGTAGACAGTCACCATATATTTTTAGCTGAAATCCAAGCACTTCTACAGAATATAATTTTCAATCTGTTCCCCTGTCCTATCTGTTCGTCAATCAACTTATCGTGATTTAATTTCAAGATAGTGGTAACCGCTAAATTCTGTGAAGGTAATGTCTGTATTTACGGTCTTTTTAATAAAGTACCCTTTTACTTTTAAAGTTCTCATTGTCTCGTTTTAAATGTCAGGGCCCTCAGAAGTCTACTAATGAAGTGTGGAGTTACTTTGAACCTTATTAATGGTGTAAAAATAGCGATTTAGCTGCATAGGCAAAGCTTTGCCCCCATAGCTAGCAGTGTGAACGGAGGTGGGCATTGGATATATGTTTGTACTCGGTAACATCTTCCAGTACAGTCCAGGTCCAAATCACACCGGATTTCTCCTTTAAGTCACCAACACGGTTTCAATAGCAATAAATGCTTTTAGGACTTTCTCTTCTAAATGAAGAGCACTGTAGTAAGGGTCCGTTAGAGGACTGTGTTCTTTGCATCTGTGCATCAAACTAGTAAGTCAACTACTGATTTAGCTATGTACAAGGTTTAACTCTGCAGTAACAGTCAAATCATAGCTAGAGTAACCCATGGCTGTTATACGGCACAATTCCAAAATGTCGGGAATCTATAGCAGAGGCTATCTTTAAATCGGCAACAATTTGGCATTTTGCTGTGAATTTCCCTCTGTGTGGTGAGGAATTTGAGCTCAGGTCTGTTTACAGTGTGCTGGGCTATGACTTCACAAGAACAGTATATTGGTTATTTTTAGTCATAGGTGCTTCCCTAAACACAGAATGACAGAGTTTCTAAACTGCTTTAAACTGAAAGTAGTTTATGCACCACTTAAAATATTTGTGTATATATGCTGTATATTTAGGAATTTCTGTGCCCTTGTGACACCAGACTGTACCAAAGTGTAGGCCAATTCTCAGATACATATCTTTTCATTGTATATGTTATGTGTATACTCTTGATGACTAATACAACAGTACTATCTGTCTAAGCTGGCAGGCAAACCATGGTTTTGCCAGGGCTTGGAGTTGGTTTTCTGATTGTGGTTTAAGCAAATTGAACTTTTAAAGTGCTAATTTTATCCATGTGAAGATAGGCTAACAAATATTTGATTAAGTAAAGCCAAGACTGTTTGGTATTCAGTGATCATCTCTATTGTAATCAGGCCATGCTGCTAAAAGGAGGGTAATTATGAGAATTTCAAAACCCTTTGAAGCTTTGTTTAATGTGAACCAGTTGGTTGTCTCATCTTTGTCTCACTTTGATATTCTGTTCTTGGGTACTCAGTAATTAGCCTGCCCCTACATTCTATAGTAGTGGCTGGGTTTACATTTGTTACTTTTGAAAATTATTTTTTAAAATCATTCAAATCATAACCCGTAAACTCCATCTTTCTCCATCTTAAGAGGATCATACATATTGTATGATCAGACTGATCATACTGAGCTCTACATTTGGCCTGATTGATTTGTCATTGTTCCAATGAAGTGGGTGGACAAGGGTTGCTTGCGCAGATCAGCGTATAGTGGCCTTGTAGTTGGAGCTTAGCTGCCATCTCTGTTAACAGTCATCAGTGGAGCCATGCCAGTGTGCGCCACACACAGCCCCTTCTTTGTGGAGGGGCCCAGCCCACAGATAAGCCCCGCCGTTGTGTAGCACTGCCAGGGGCAGAAGGGCCAACCAGGACATCAGGGGGAACAGCGTGGGCATCAAGGGGCACCGGGGGACGGTGCCAAGGGGCAGCTGATGCTAAGATGGGTGACGCCATATACCATGCCAAGCCTCGCCAGCCCAGCCCAGTGCCGTCCCAACCCGTGAGGCTGGCATGACCTGGTGGCCCACCCTTGCAGAGAGACAAGGGCTGGCTGACTGAATGGAACGGGACACTGTGGGTGTCGAGCAGTTGTAATTTAGATGGTATTATTGGCAATGCTTGCTTAGGTTTTCTCTAAAACACTGTATAAATGACCCGACTGTTTCATTTAATGTGGGACTGCGCATGCAGAGTACGTGAAGTGCAAACATGAATATACCCAGTCACCTTGGCAATTTCATAGCTAATCACACAATTAAAACCTCTATCTCCACAAGCTAAAGCCAAAACTGAATAAAGAAGAAGGCATGAGACAGACTGGAGGAATATACATCAAAGTCACCCTCCTTATGGGATCAATTAGACAGCAGTGTTCCCCTGTGCCTCATCTCCCAAGTTAGTCTGTGTCTGTGGGTCCAACCCATCTGTGCTGTCTGCCAACCCCTTCCACCCCAATAAATGTTCCCTCTGAATGGCATTCCCCAGTTTTCAGCCCACAGTGAAGTAGGCCTATTTGGCTCAAATCTGACATGGTTCAGGTCACTGCAGCCTCCGATACTCATACTTTATCTGTACCTGTAGGCACATCTAGTTGACAGAGGAGTCTTTATTTACAGACATGCATATAGAAGCAGGCACATTTAGTGTAAATGTATGGGGTCATCAACTTACTTTGTTCTAGAGCCCTTTTTGAGGTTTCAGACAATACATTGGTTTTGCCTGTGCAAAATTCTTCCATGTCCCGTCCATTAGCACAGAGCATTGTGGGAATAAGTAAGACATTAAGACTATGTGGGTGAAGACCCACAATGTCATTACGATGATGGAGGTAATACTGTTGCGTTGTTATGTTGGGGAGAGTGCTCAGAAATAGCCTGTTCAAGCTATTTCCTCTTTGCCCGCACCACTCCACTACAAGTCAAGTTCTGCCATGTAATATCCAGTTAAAGAGCCCATAGAATGCAAAACCACATTTACCTTGTTATTGTTGAATTTAGGTAGCTGAAAGTGGACATATTATACCTCTTTTTAAACAATTTAGAATGGGTCTATGGGCTATACAAATCAAGTTCATGAAGTTCTTCATCACTCTCACAAATCACTCTCACATAAATAGATTTCACCAGCTCTATTCTTGCCAGTTTCGCTCTCTCCCAAATTGAGCCGTTTAAGGGCTCTGTCACTTTTATGCAAATAAGCTGTTGCTGGTCACGCCCCGCCCTGCCCATGAGAAGCCTCCGGCTGCGTGAACTGTTTACATTGCTCGAAAATTACTGCAAATAGAGCCGGTATCAGACCCCGATGCCGAACAAGAGGATCCACCATCACAAACAGCAAGAATGCAGCAAGCGGTTTCTGAAGTCAACTTATTTAATAAACTTATTTAAAGGCCCACTATGCAACATTTTTTCATTTAATTAATCCTTTTCATACTGTTTAGGATGCTAAAATTAGTCATTACACGGCGAACGAACGGTGTAGAATGCGCCACCGTGGCCAATAGCGGTAGATACAGCACTTGCAATGTTCAGCAGCGCGGACCGCCTCCAATAGAATGCAGTGCAATACAATGCAATACAGCGGGCTTTAGAGGGAGCTCGTGAGAGAGAAAAACAGAATGTTGCTTAGTGCCGGTTTAAAGGTGCTCTAAGCGATGTGACACGTTTTTAGGACTAAAACATGTGTTGTTACATACAGCAAACATCTCCTCACAATCTGCTAGATGCCTGTCCCCTGAACACACTGTAAAAAAACGCGGTCTCTTTAGACAGCCCAGGCTCCACTAACGGCAACAAAACACAGTGGGCAAACCTAGCATAACAAACAAAAACGAAACATAACAGCGTTCCAGCCAATAAACGACAAGGTTCATGAGTCTTTCGGGAGGCATGGGAGGGAGGGGGAGGAGTGAGCTATAACTTAACGCTTGAACCCTCTCTGGAGCTATCGTCCGTTTTGTTTGACAATACTTTGAACGTCAACAAGAAGTGACGTGAAACAGCATCGCTTAGAGCGCCTTTAATAAACGTATTTGTTACCATTGGATCCCTCCTTAGTTGTTAGCCTACCATGTTTAGTTTGCCACAACAACGTAGCCTAATGTAAGGTTATTTTTTAGAAACATAACGCCATCTCTTTACAACATTTAGTATTTGCTAACATTTTAAACTCAACAAAGCTTGAATACGTTCAAGTAACGTTTTATAAAGTGAGGCTACAACTGCTAACGTCAGACCTCTGGGCTTTTAAACTAACGTTACTTGATGGCGCGCCGCCACTGATGATAACATGATAAACATTTCATTTAAACCTAGACAATATTTTAACAAGCATTAGAAGGTGTTCACACTGGGTGGGTTTTTTTTAAGTAAAAAACACAGACTCCGAGGCGTTTTATAGTACAAAAAAAAGCACTGGCAGCATTTATCAGTTGATAACTTTTTTTCTACCATGTCATGAAAGTGAGCTAATCTCACGTATATTAGCTAACATGCTAACTTTTGAAAGGTCTGAAATAAAAACAACTGGTAACCACTGGCGGTTCTACAGGGGGGCACACAGGGGCAGCTGCCCAGGTAAAAATATATCCTGCCCCCCCCCCACCTGCCACCCCATTTTATTTTATTATTTTTTCATGAAATCTTTTTTTTTTATGAAATAATGAAATGATCTATCCACAGTAGCACAGCCCTTAACCTTTTCCCATCTATCCTTGCCTACTTTTCAAATATACATCCCCACCCCCCTCTGAAATTTTGAAATGGTTTCACCCCGAGAGACGCTCTAGAATCTTTGATCATAACACTACCGCAGCTAGGATATTAGCCAACGCTAGTCATTCTCCACTAGCTTGCTCGTTGACCTCGGGGGTGTGCGAAATCTGCGCAACACAAAACTGAGAGTTTGCAAAGGTTACACCAATTATTGAATACTCAGCTTTAACCTCTGGTTACACTCATTCGTTAAACAATATAACATTGTTTTACGGATTTTGAGACCCACAAGCATCACAACACCGGTCTCACCACACATATAAGGCATGGAAACGTTAGGGCCTACACACGGCTGTGGCTGTGACAGTAGAGGAGAAAGTGACCAGATATGCAGCCCATTTTTAAAAATAACTTAATGTAGGCTAATGATAATACGTTTTCATCTCGTCACGTCGCCTATGTTGTGAGAGTGTGGAGGCGTTTGCAAAGGGTAATATGGAAATATAGTATATGGCATCATGTATACGAGCTTTTAAAATCACTTAGGCCTACTGTAAAATAAAAAGTCTACCAGTTAACCAAAAAGAGTGGAAGACGGAAATCTGAAGACGACGAATACATTTATTCAAAGCAGACTGCATAGCTGGCAACTGCTAACCGTTAGCTTGGCAGTAGATGAGATGTATGTAACTGCAGTTAACTAACTGCGAGTTAATATCAAAGATGATATGCTCATTTAGTTTACAGCACATTTTTGCTTGCTGAAAAATGATCATCAGGGTGAATTATCAGTTCCTTTTTTTCTCTTAGACATAATGTAGGATGGTCAGCTCAGGAAAAAAAAGCATACACAAAATTAGCTGTCTGTAAAAACACTTCTGGAAATGGATAATAATCATAACCTGGTTGGAGGGCGCGTAAGGTAAGACGTATTGTTTACTTCAACTTTGTGGCTATTTACTTCGGTGTATTTGTTTACACGATGGCTAAATATGATTGATATATGGCTGTTCCAAAATGGTTTATGCATAGTTGTGTCGTGGTAGTAAGTGGATAGTGGTCTGGTTGAGATAGATATCTTAAATAACCTTGCATAAAGTGGGATTCTCCTGCACTGTTTTTACTTGCAGTCAATCCGTCTGTGACTGTGACAGTGTCACGTTAGCAATGAGTGAACCTAGTGTTAGCCTAGGTTACGTTTTGCCAGATGCAATTCCCGGTGGAATTTACGTTTATTTTCTCTTCTGGGCCCATATGCATCAAGACAGGATAGACTTAATTATATGGGCCTACAGTAGGCATAGATCTAGGCTACTGGCCACAGGTTGCTCTTCTACAAAAGGCTGATGCTCAGTATAGGCTAGATCGATGTCTTGTCATGCAAGGTGGGGTAGCTGCAAGCAGATAGTTGGAAAGTTACAACATGTTTATCTTGTTTTTCCGCGTTTTCCCATGCTCTCTCTCTGTTATGAAATTTGCCAGGCGATGTCATTAAATTCCCAATGGATGTTAGATCTAAGTTCGGAAACCCATTGAACTGCTGTTTTAGTGACAACGTTACAATAGCCGGATGGTGGTTTCAACACTGTTTGGAAAACAGTACAATGCGTACTATTTTATTGACTGAACAGTGCATATTTTAATGAAACATCAAACGAATGAATGCCTTAATGCATAACGTATGTTTCAGATAAATTGTATTTATACAGCGCCTATAACAAAGGCATTGACTCAAGGCGCCTTACAGCAAGGAGCAATCAAGAGTGATGGGCAAGGAAGAAAACACACTTAACTAGTTGCATGTGTTGTAGTGCATACATATGAGTATGACCAGGTATCAATGTAGAGAGGGAGAGAGAGAAAAGGTGGAGAGAAAGAGTTGTGCGGCATAAGGACAAACTTAAAATGCATTTTTTTAATATGGTTTGATGTGATGTTAGATTACATCCTGAGGGAATATACTTTTAGATAAGATGGTTTAAGTGGTTGAATCAGTTATACCTTAATGGTACAAACAATGGCTCAGCGATTATAGTGTTTCTTGATCCAGTTTCCTAAGCCCCCCTTCTGGGACCTCATGCCACACCTTTGCCACCCCAAGGAAAAATCTCTAGAACCGCCACTGCTGGTAACCAAAAAAATCCAAATATGGATAACTTTACTCAATAGATCAATACTACATTACACAGTGACATTGGCAAGTCATATCGCTCACGGTGTTAATAGTTGACATTTTATAATCCTCTACCTCGACCGTCTCCTGTTACTGCTGGTTGCCACAGGACGCCAGAGTTTTGATTCCTGACAATGATTGGTCAGCTGTTCCAAAAAGAATCTGACGTATTTCTCAACTTGAAAAACTGGCGGCAGCGTTTTAAAAAGCGCCCAGGTAGTACGGAGAGAAACATCTCTCAATCTAAGCAGGTAGACATTAGCTTTGGCTAAATGGGTGGGGATTCGACAGGTGCTGGGGTTGGTCTATGCCAATTCCCTTAGTGTGACGTGAAAATAAGGGAGCCATCTAAGTGGCTCACAGGAGCATAATATTCTTGACAACAAAGTCTTTCCACAGACCGTCAGAAAACGGATGGACGGGTTTTTTTCGTGCTTGGACAGTTTAAAAGAACAGTAGAGGCCCAAATATGAACTCAAAGCCCTGTAAAAAGTGAGTTTTTGCATAATATGTCCCCTTTAAGGTATCCAACAGACCATACTGAAACTCCCAACACCATCTTCTGCCTCCTTCTATATGCAAATTTCAGGCTAGAATTTGCCGGGCTGAAAAAAAAACAATCTGAAACTAGTGCTCTGTTGACGTAGACAGCACAAAGCTACACCTCCTCCATTACATTGTCCAATCCAAAGAGCTCTGCTCTAGAATCTTTGGTCCAATCAAAAATTGTTTGGAACAGTCTCTTGTCCAGCCCCCAGTTGCTTTGGCGGTATATACAAACTGTTGTCTATGTAATAACTAGCTAACATTGAGAAAGGCTAACTGCTCTAAGAAAAATAAGTGCATGTTGAATTTCTGTTTGAAATAAGTGCATGTTGAATTTCTGTTTGACTGGAGAACATACGGAAAAAATGTCAGTGCGTGTGTAACGTTCCAGGATGTACTGGGGTTCTCTGGAATTGGCACTACCTTCCTCAAGAACCTTGCATTCAACGGGAGTTGTTGATGTTTATCTACAACTACGTTCCACTAAACTTCAATCCGAGATTGGTAGTTTGCTCTGGTCATTTCACCCCAGATTGTTTCGTCAACCTCGGTATAGATCCGGCTTTTCATGAGCACTACGCCTGAAACCAGGATCTATTCCAATTATTCTGCAAACACAACCGATTCTGCCGGTAGGTAACAATGCTTCACTGTTTTTTGGTCGCCATTACCATAGAATTATAGACTTGTATATACTGGTATTTCTATGGCAGGGGTTTTAGGTGAACTTGGAATGTAAATGGTTCTGCATAACGTTGTCATAAAGGCTGGCAATCCTATAATATCATAATGTAGAAATACATTAGCCTAGGCTACTGAAAGCTGGATGTGGAAAACTTTGTTCATGTTTATATACAACTTTATTTGTTTTCTCCGAGAAAATGAAGAGAGACAGAAAAAACGTGCCAAGTGGTACCAAATAATGTTGGCCTCTTGCAGGCAAAAGAGGAGGATGCGGGTTACAACAAGTAGGCTAACTGAAAAAGCCCTGGGCCAGCCCTGATAATGGAAAGACGTAAAGCCCGAGGCTTTACCCCCAAACACTGGTGTTTTACCCCGTAGTGGAAATGCGCCATACAGTAAATAGTACTATGATGTCGGATATCGGGTATTTTAAATGGGCAAATTTCATATTTAACACATTAGTTATTGCACTCCTTCATGTCCTTCATGTAAAATGCCAACTCTGTTTAACTTATTTAGCTCAGATAGTTAACTGATTTACTGTTTACTCAGATAGTTCACCGATTTACTGCCGAGAAAGAGTATCAGTTAAACTAGGGAGCCAATCTGCTTCAGCGAAAAATCAGCCAATAGGCCTCACAATGAACTAGCCAATCAGCGCCAGGGGGGCGGGAAACTGGCCAGAGGGTGGGAAATACGAACATTTTTAATGAGCATGCATTTCTGAGCATGGAATAGACAGCCTAGAAATGCTCCTGGGTCTTTTTCAGCCACACAAATTTGCATACGCAATTATTGAGGCTCAAAGAACATTTTATGATGGTCAAAAAATTTGTTCTATGGGCTCTTTAAAGCTAATTCATTTAGTTACTAATGACTATTATCACAAGGGTCTCAGCATTAGCTTTTTGTAATAACTTAACACTGAGGCTTTCTAAAAGAGCCGGTTTCCTAATCAGTGCTGTTTCATTGACTCGCTCAACATCTCTAGGAGAAACAGCAGACACAACACAGAGAGATCTCCCGGGCCCAAAAGGCACAGTGTTTTATAGAGCCTACTAATGATGATGATGATGTTTGATTGGCACAAACATGCCCTTGAATGAGTTTATTGTCACTTAATTAACTATTCAAACAAATACTGCGATTGATTTACAGCATGAATTAAAAATGAATGAGTGTACGGGTTGTGTGGGGACGGGGGTGTGGGCTGGAGGGGTGTGCATCTCGCCCTTGATATGAAGCCACAGTCTCTGAATTGCTCTGCGATGCCTGAGTGCTTTTTATGTGGATATAGTCCACAAAATAACACTGGTGTCCCTCAGGAAGGACAGATGGCAAGCTTCGGATGGGATTGCATAGCGCTCTTTATCTTACTGAGTTTCAATCAATGGAGTGTCATGGCCAAGGTTACCCAGGGAACAATGTGGAGGAAATGAGAGTGGAAAAGGGCGTCCGGCCCTCAAAGTCAGTAGTGGTCACTCAGCCCGTGTCAGTGCTGTTGTTTACTAATGTGGCATTTCAGGAGATAACCAGAGGTTATTTTAAATGACTTCTGCATACATGCGTGAGTATTCATCCAAAGAATGGCATCCAGTCCATTTCTTTCTGTACTGGGAAAGGTCATTATGATTGGGCCATGCTCAGCACTATAGAGAATTGTTGGATCTCTCCAAAGGGTCTTGTATGTGTCTATTAGATTGTTGGCCAGGTCAAATGATAAAGCCATTTCAGCCACACTATTGTTCCTCTAGATTTTATTAGTGTTCTTTTTTTTCCTTCTTTCCTTTAATGTATAATTTAACAGACTGGACCCAGATTCGAGAGACAATTCTATTTGACAATACATGGCGTTTCAGTACAAATGCTGCTCCAAATATTTTGGTTTGTCTGTTAGGTGAATGGCCATTTGCATGTGTTCAAAAACATTAGCAGCCATTTTGTAGCAGGGACTTCATGGCTTTCTGTGTGCTCTCCTCTCTCTGTGTCGCAGCTTTCCGGCTCCCTGGTAGCAGCCGTGGGACTGTGGCTGCGCTTCGACCCGAACACCATCTCACTCCTGAACGGAGATGACGCCCCCGAGACCTACTTCATCGGTGAGTCAAGTCTGCAGCGGCTGAGGCAGTGCAGCTGCTGGGATAAGTGGCTGGCTGCCGCTCTGCTCCCCTCCAGATGTGACCCCCGGTGTTTGTTTGGTGCTGTCCCGGCGGCATACCGCTCCTCTCTGCGGCTCATCTTATCTTCCTCAGGTCACGTGAGGCATGAAGTCACTTTACCCTGTTTTGTTTGGCTGCTCAGATGCCAGCCCATCCACGAAGAGCTTGTGAGCAGGATACAAATATTTATGAGAAGTGTCCGTTTTGAAGGGTGCGAATGTCTGCCTTGTCTGAAGTGTCCTCTCTCCTCCTCCACAGTGTCCTTGATTGGTGTAGGGCATTAAACATGATGAAGCCCTTTCATCTCAGCCCTCCTGTGAGAAAACCAAAGAGCTTTTAGGGTTGCGCTCGTTTCCTGTGATAGTGGAGCAGGGACGCTATAATGGTGTTTCCCACCAAAACCAGGTTACTTTCCCACTGATAACTGCCAAATCAAATAAGAGGCTTTTATTGCCCCCTGATGGCGTTCTTCATCCTGGAGTGCTTTGGTTAGGTGGGTGGAGGGTTGTCGGAAGAGTTTGAGGCTAGGGTTCAGTCTGGATGCTTTCACACTGACCCTCTCGGATGTGTTCCGGACCATTCTCTGGGAGGCCCAAGGAGAGAGGCATTAATGAGTGCTGGCAAGACACCTCTTGTCCGCTGGCTGTCTGGAGCCGCAGTCTGTTTTCAGTGCTCTTCGTGAAGTGGCATCTGAGTCTAGTCGGGGCTCCATTAGATCTCAGATCTGGGGGCGTAATGGGGTGCCACTGCTTGATGGCATTCTGCAGAGTGCGATATTTCAGAGCCCAGGCTATCTGCTGTTACTAGAAGCATCTACCACCCACTCTCAGCAAGATTAGAAACACAGCCTAGAAACCAAATGAACAGGGTTTTGTAACTATAAAATTTGGACTGTTATTGCTAAACCAGATGAACCTGGACTTGATTTTGGACTCTTATGGACTCACTGCTCTACATGTAACTGCAAATGCAACTTTCTTTGGAATAATAATCAGTCAGCAGAGTATAAGACCTTAATATGGAGTTCCACATTCCTAGACTGGAAACAGTCTTTGGGGAACCCTTTTGTACTACCAAGTTTGAAGCTGTGATTAACCTCAAAAACTCAAGAGCATGAATTATGTCTGCACTAGAGTTCCTAGAGAAACTAATAACAACTACTTTTGTCTTTTGAAGAAACATGGGGATATGATTATTATTATCATTTTGGAATGTCTAGTGTCTATTTTGGTAGCATTTGGCTGTCAAGGGCCATGTGTCGCATTCTTTCTCGCATTTGACACAAGCAAGATGACATTTTAAGCATCTGAGTAAGTCACTATTTTTGTGTTTCTACACAGTTGAAACACTGACAGCTAATGTCTGGATTGTAGCAGGTATACTGTTTTGGTCCATCAGAAGCTTTTTTTATGTGGCATGATAATTAGTGGTCTCGATGACGATGACGTGATATAAGCCTGTGTTTACTGTGCATAGCAAAGACATAGTAACTGGCATAGTTACCATCTCAGACATGCAGGAGCACTGCTACGTCATCCAGAGCCTCTCTCACAGTTAGAGCCAGATCTGCTTTAATGTCTCCAAACGCTCCAGTAGGGGTTGGGCCTCCTCACCTTACAGCTGAGCCAAGACTCACCACATGCCCAGCATACCAACCTGGTATTTCCCAGGTGGCTGGACACTTGCCCAAACCCTCTGTGTGTGTGTGTGTGTGTGTGTGTGTGTGTGTGTTTGTTTGTGTGTGTGTGTGTGTGGATGTGTGTGCCAGTGTGCCCTGAGACCCAGACGGGGCCGTAATCTTGAGGGCACAGTGCCTTCTAGAAAAAGTACTTTAAATGAACCCAAGGCCCATTAGTCTTTTATTGACTCCAAATTGGTGTCATTTTTTTTTTCAAGCGCTCCAAAGCAGAACTGCAGAAAGACTTGTCCTGTGAGTGTCCTGTGAGAATAGCTGGCACAGTTGGGTGTGTTTTTCCCTGTTATCTCCTCCTGTCTTTACTTAACCTAACTGATCGTCTAATCCCATTTCACACACACAACTCTCACACATCTCATTTGCCTAGATATACAGTACTGTATGTACAGCACAGTACAGATACACGCGCACACACAGACACACACACACACACAAACTTACATACAGTACACACTTATACACAGCTCAAATACGCACATACACACATTCCCAGTATCTTTTCTCATGTGGATGGAGATTGAGGCTCAGTGGTGAGACGCTTGTTAGCATCTCAGACGGGATACCACCTTGGGCTGGCACAGGTACGCCGCATGACTTACGGGCACCGTGTGCTGGCACGGGCTTGTTGTTTATGACTGCATACTAATCCTTTCCAGCGATACCCTGGCAACCACGTAAATATTTTCAGCAGCCATGCGAGCAGGTTGTCTGAGCGAGAGAAAGCGAGTTTGAGAGAGGCAAAGACCCATCAAGCAATCAAACAGGGAGAGATGCCACATTCCGTGCAAGGGACTTGCCTTCCCACTTTCCCTGCTCTCGTCCTGCCCTGACCGTTGCCCTGTGTGTCGGCTTGTTCTCATGAGGGTTTTTTGCGATAAACACCATTTATCAGTCAGCTTCGCCTTGTCATTTGCATCCTCCGTGACTGGCAGAATGGCCTGTGCAACCAAACGTCCTCATTTAGCCCCACAGTGCCTGGGCGACTTCCTGCACACAAAAGCAATCATTCGGGTGCAAAGCAGGTTAGGTGACAGTGGTCTTGATGGTTATTCATTGCCTGGCCTTCTTGTCTGAGCCCCTCAGTAAGCGAGGCTCTGCGGCACACCAGCGCCTCTGCCAGCATGGCTTGTTTTCTTTGCTGGCGGGTCCGCTGAGGTTTCCTCCGTTTCATCTTCGCTACCCCCTCCTGACCCAGAACAGGATAAACAACCCGCTGTGACCCCCCTCTCTCATCACACACACACACACACACACACACACACACACACACACACATTCCCACCCCCTGAGGTTTAATTATAGTGTTTGGTTCAGTTAGAGGTGCTGATGAGGCTGTGAACACGGATGCTGGCTGCCAGTGCACCATTAGAAGAGGCGGAGGAGGGGAGGAGGAGAGGAGAAGAGGGGGAGGAGGGGAGGAGGAGAGGAGAAGAGGGGGAGGAGAGGATGCTCAGCCAGTTGCCAAAGAGATGATGCCATCCGTGCCCTTTCAGGCCCCAAGAGTGCCACCCGCACCACAGATGCCACGCCCACCCACCCTCACTCCCTTCTCATCCTCCTCTCTCACTCATTTTCAACATCCCTCCTTTCCTCTCTCTCTCTCTCTTTCTTTCTTTTATTTAACCCAGTTCTCTTACAGCAAATGTCCTATCAGTAAATGTCATGTTAATAGCAGCAGTTTGTCTTTCACTGTTTGCCACAGGGAAACACCCCCTCTTCTTTTTCTTTTTTTTTATTCTTCTCGTTGTTTCAATTGCTCCCTTTTACACCATGGTTCTAGACTTTATAGTCTTTCTCCTGAGAGCTCTGTTCCTCTTATCTCGTTTCTCTTTTCATCCTTACCTAACCTCTCTCCTCTTTTTCATCCCTTCTCTTTATTCCATTAGCCTTGTTATTTTTTTCTGTCTCTTTTTTCATTTCTCCTCCATCACCATGTGTCCTTCTCTTCTTCCTGTTCCCCAATTAAAACTTGCTTGTCCTCTCTCTCACTCTGACTTTATCACCTTTTCTCTCCCTCATCCATCTCACATTTCTCTTTTCTATCTTGTTCTTTTCCTCCTCTGTCCCTCTTGCCTTCCCTCTGCACCAAGTGTGTCTGCCCTTCGCTCTCTCTCCTCTCCTTTTCTCCTATTTCTTCTGCTGTCTATCCCCCACTATCTATCTATCTCTTTTCTCACTCTATGGTGATTTTTCTCTATTGCATAATGTCTTTTTATAATTGTCTTTCTTTCTCTCATTCTGTCTCATCACCATCCTCTCTCTCCTCTGGCTGCAGTGAAGAGCTCCTGACCTGTTAGTGTGTGTGTGTGTGTGTGTGTGTGTGTGAGAAGGGCATTGTTGCAGGGGCCTGACTAACCTAATGAGGGCAGCCACAAGGCACTCATTGTGCCCCCTTGTTTCTGGGAGAGACCAGATGAGCTAGTGGGGGTGGTGGGGGGTGCTTCAGAGGCTAGAAGGGCGGGGTGAAGGGTTGGTGTGTGTGTGTGTGTGTGTGTGTACGTGTGGGTTTGGTCAAGACAGAACTTGCTGTTTGGTCCAGGACATATGACTCCCCCCACGCTTTCCGCATCTTTAACATCTCTCTTACTCTCTCCTTTCTCTTTCGCTTACTCTTTTACTACCTAAAAATGTTAATATGTAATCCATATAGCCATGTTAATATGCAACACACAATGTCATTGAAACTCTCAATGAGTCTCAAGTGTGCTTACTGGATTATATCTTGCACACAGCATGTCTACAGCAGTGTGCCAAGTCCAAACAGAAATGAGTCAGTTGGCCTGTTAGGCCCACACTTTCTGATCCTCGCAGTGCTGTGCCATTTGCCATTGGACTGTGCCATGTGCTGTGAGTGAAGGATTAGTTATGGCGTCCAGTAAAGATGTGCCTCATCCTCAGCCTACTGTGTGGGTGGAGAACAGGTGCCTGCTTTCTGAAGTGTGAAACTCTTAAAGAGGGGAAATTTCAGAAGTTAATTTTTAACCTGTGTGGGCTTTCGGAATAGTAATTCAAGTAGTACAGTACTTTCCACTGTTATTGAAATGTGTTTAGTGGGTCACCTTTCATTTTTCATGTTTTTGTTTTCATTTCTTTCTTTCTTTCTTTCTTTGTTTCACTATGACCAATGAAGTGTAGCCTGTACATAAATAGTTATTAGTAATAATAAAACTATAATAATAATAATAATAATAATAATAACAAATGCAGTGGAGTGGTATCATTTTCCAAACATGTTAATTATGTAAGTGCATTGGACTCTGCTGTCCCCTCATGGGCAGATGTGGACCACAAGTAAAAGTACAGTATACTATATACATACAGTATATACTCTTTTGATCCTGTGAGGTAGATTTGGCCTCTGCATTTGCCCATTCTGTTAATTAGTGCACCCAGTGCAAGCAGTAAACTGAATGCGGGTGAGCACTCACTATAACACTATATCCTGGAGCAGTGGGCAGCCGCCTGCAGTGGTGGCTTTGTAGGAATAAATTTGAACCGTTGCTGTGATCCGAAAACATAAACCGCACGAAGACCGTCGGAATGCTATGAAACTGATGAGAACATTTTATTAGTTAGTTGCAACGTGTTACATGGAAAAATGACGGACTACGGGAGAAGTCCGGAGGTCACAGCGTCAAGGTGCCACCTAAGTGGTTCCCTCTGAACTGGCCTCCCGAGCTGTGACACAGAAGCGTATTTAAGGCTAACTTCCCTTTCATCATTGCTGTCGGTGTGTATTTGTCTTTAATCAACAAACTCGTCTCTCAGACCAAATGGTCTTCGCACATCCTGTGCTCAAACAGTGGTCACATGAATGTTAAGTGGTCGTCAACACTTCAGGCCTGCCTTTCTCAGATGGCCTAATCTCATTACAGATCATGTGGAACCTTCGAATAGCAATACTCACATACAACCAATATATAATATCATAAATTTGTACTACAGCTTAAGCACCTTGTTCAAGGGCAGTGTCAGTGACAGAGCATGAAGCCTAGTGTGACTGTAAAGGATAAAACTTTCCTTTTTTGTTTGTTTTGTTTTGTTAATATGTGTGCCCAGGAATGCAAACTGAGACTGTACCTCACTGTAAAACATCTAATGTGGCCTTTCCCTCACCCATGTTTGTCACCCACTCTCCCCCTGTAGCCGTGTACATCCTCATCGGCGCTGGAGGGGTCATGATGCTGGTGGGATTCTTTGGTTGCTGTGGAGCAATGCGGGAGTCACAATGTCTGCTTGGACTGGTATGTTAGTGACCCCCCCACCTCCACACACATGCACAACTGATTACATCTACTATGGAACTGTACAGTGTAAATGTGCATTGACTTTTTAGTTTCACACCTAATAATGACTGATTGTGTTTTGCAGTTTTTTGCCTGTTTGCTGATCATCTTCGGGGCAGAGGTGGCTGCTGGAGTCTTTGGATTCTTGAACAAAGAAACTGTATGTTTCTTACCAGGATAAACACTATTATATTACTTCTTATATAAACAGACTTTTTCCAGTGTTTATTTCTCTATTTTAATTTTCTCGGTTTCTCTTACTTTAAATGACTCCAGATCATAAATGAGGTTGAGGGTTTCTACTTGAACTTGCTGCAGGATACCAATGGCACCAGCATCGTAAATCTGTACCACACTGTTGTGAGTAACACAGCCTTGTGACCTCTGACCTTTGAACTCTGCTTAACCTCACTACACATTCAATATTTACGTGTGTGTGTGTGTGTGTTACAGCTACAATGCTGTGGAGGCACTGAAGTTAACCCAACTCTGTGTCCAGACACACTTCCAGAGACTAAGGTAACCCATTTGGTATTTGATAATTCATAATCCTTGCCCTTGGTTTAAGCATTCAGTGTTATATTTAGTTGAATTGGTCCCTTGTCTGTCAAAGTATTGACTAAAAGTGTTATGATTCTAACTGTTCAGTTCTACTCTTCAATGCAGTATCAAGAGCTTTAGTACATCCTGTCATGTCTTGACCCTTGATTTTGAAACTGCTATTTAATGGGAAACACTGTGGCATTCCTATAGGATGTGGAATTACGTTAATAAAAGCTCCATAGGCTGAGGTGTTATTTATTTATTATTTATTATTGAGGTGTTATTTATTACCTGCATGCTGTGTTATTGCTTTAATGAAAGCTCAGTAGGCTGTGGTATTTCTTTTATTAAAAACCTCATAGGCTGTGATATTGCTTTAATGAAAACCTCATAGGCTGTATTGCTTTAATGAAAAACTCTGTGTAACTGCATTAATAAAAACACCATAGGTTGTGGTGTGAAACTGCTCTGTAATAATACTGCAGGAGTAGGAGGACGAACACTGTAGGTCCGATTTTCAAGTTCAGTCACGCATGCAGAATGCTATATTGCCTGTAGGAAAAGTGGACATCGCGCCTGGCGCATAGTTCAAATGGGTTGTCTTAAATGAGTAAATTAGTCATGGGTGTGTTTGGGGCGTAGCATGTTACAAACCAATAAGAGTTCACACTCTCATTCCCTTTAAAAGTCCGGCGCACGGCGCATTACACCCCTTCTTTTCAATGACACGCGCAAAGCCATCTGCTATATTGACAACATACATTTCTGCCGGAAAAAAAGAACGATGCGCTCGCACAAAATAGCAATGATAGGTTGCGCAAGTCGCAAAAGCACTGTGCGCCGTGTGCATTATCGGGCCCTGTGTCTTATCCACAGCTGATAATGAAAATAATAAACATAGCTTTGATTTCCACATCAGACTGATAACACTGATGTTATATCTTTATTATAGAACCCATAGTGGTCATAATCTGTTACAGCGCATCCCTACACCACCAAATTCCCCTTGTATTCCCCTCTATGACAGACCAGAGCATGCTCCTAATAAATATTACTTTGTTGTTTTAGGCTTTCTCTGCAAATGGGTAAAAATGTTTGTGGAACTGAGGCATATGCTATTTTAGAGCTGCATAAGGCTGCATTGTGCTGGTCCTCTAGCCCAAATCTTAGCAGTTCTGCACCAGGATTCAGGGCCTGCTATGTAGAATAGGTGATGTGAATGGTAGTAGTGGTGATAGAAAAAAAACAGTGGTGAACTTCCTCTTAGTGGCACCAGAGGGCAGTGGTAGGCTAGTTGTTAAGCGGTTGCACAGAAAGAGGGAGAAAATTCTAGAGTTTTCTAGGCATGTGTGACAGGGCCACCAGCCCCCAGTCCTGCTGTTCCCAGCGAGCCTATGAAGCCTTTAGGGTTTTAAAGGCACCATGAGGTTATTTATAGCAGCCAGGCAGGCAGTTCGATTGGTGGTGTAAGTCCACTGTCTGTGAGCAGGATTAGAAAGTGTTAGGAATCCATGTTAAATTGTCAAAAAATCTACAGCATTTAACAGGCTAATGATCAATCACTACTCAAATCTAAATCATTATTTTGCTAAATCTACCAGCCACTTTGAATAATTTCTGGTATTATACATTTGATCTGTTTGTCAGTGATACTCAGAATATTTGTTTTGAGTTTTCTCATGTGCTATATGACCCTAGAACTGATATAATGAAGCAAATGGAAATTCATTGTTCTCTCTGCCTGTCTTTAGAATTGTGTTGAAGCCATTGCTGAATATTTTAATGAAAAGCTCTTCATCATTGGCTATGTGGGGATTGGTATTGCAGGGGTCATGGTAAGTTGATGAAATCTCACATTAATATTAACAAACATTCTGTTTCAATTATGTTAAGGTACATTATCTAATTATATTTCTCTCTCTCTCTCTCTCACTCTCTCTCTCTCACTTTAGATCATTGGCATGATCTTCAGTATGGTTCTTTGTTGTGCCATCAGAAACAACCGAGAAGTCATTTAATCAGCTTTACCCAGCCCACCCCCCCCAACCCAGCATCCCTACAACAAACCTCCCCTTACCTCCTCCCAGCCTCGGCCTGTTGGACTGTCCCCACCTTATCATCTACATTTGCGGTTGTGTGGGTCACTCTGTTTCAAACCTTTTTCATAACTAAACAGCAGGAAAAATTTACTTCAGTACAACCTTTTTCAGTCAGTTGGGCTTTGTTTCAGTATGCGGGGTCTGATGACATCATTCAGAGGAGACACACATTGGTTGCCCCTCAAAGCTGGACTGGACCCGTGCTAACTAGCCTTTTTGCAACTCCCCCCCCCCCCCCCCCCCCCAAACCCAACCAAGATAAAGAATTGATTGACCGGCTGGCGTATTGCCGTTTGCACACCACAAACCACCTTAGTCCTTATTGGTGCTGTGCACACATATAGCATGCCTGCCAAATTTGTACAGACACAGTTGCGCGCTGTACTGTATATACAGCCGAGGCTCCGAAGGTGAAAATCCTCACAGAGCCCCATTTGTCCGACGTTTTCACCACACAGACGTGCGATTGAGCAGCCAGATGGAAAAACCTCATCAGTCACACAGGCTGACTCAGTGCTCTCCCCCCACTTTGCATGCGCTCCATCTGTGCCTCCTCCTCTTCCTCATACCTGCCTGAGCTCATCAGCGACACTCATGATGGCAGATGATTCAGCCAGTAAAGAGCATTATACTGTAATTATAGTGACGTCGGTTCGTATGGTTAGTCAATTAGTAAGAGGGAACGGAGACAGAAGATGTTCTGTCCATGGGGGGTACTTCGAAAGCTCTGGCTAAAGTAAAACAACCACCAACTCTCATCTTCTGACTCTCATCTTCTGACCCCCAAGTAACTTTCCAGGTACAGGCCGATGGCTAAGGTGGTGGTGAATATTTCTGTACTGTGTCACTCACTGTGAGGTTGACAGATTGTTTGTAAATATTTCAAATAAGATGCATTGGTCAGGTGTTCCTTGTCATTCCTTGTACATCCACTGTTACGCAAACCTACATAGTGTGTCAGAATTATGTAACTCTTCAGCCTTATACACACACTTCCTAACTGCCTTTGGTCATAAATAATGTTTGCATTAATTTGTGTAAGTTGCCTAACTAGGTTGTACAGTCTGGCACAGAGACACATAATATATGACATTGGTTGTGCCACTGTCACTGCGGCATGCGTGACCGCTGAACTGGAACAGAGCTCTCACTGAGTCACGCAAAGTCTGAAGAAGTTTCACCAAGTCCCATGAATCATCTGGCCACGATTGGTGCCTATTCAGCCAGAGCGGATGCGTCACTAACACCTTTAACTTAATGACTTAATCTTGGTCCGTTCTCAGTGCTAGATCCACGGCCTGATCGTAGTGCAGCTTTCAAGGTTCACTATCTTACTTTCAGGCCAGTTCTTAGAAGGAGGAGACATAAATAGTTATGTTCCTCTTAAATAGCGCTGCTTTGGCTGAAAAATCTCTCAAGTGTAAACTAAGATACACTCAGTCCACAGTCCCATATACATACATATATTTAGCACAGAAGCACAACAGTACCACAACAACCACCAAGAAGTGAAAAGGAATTCCCAGATACTCTCAGCTAATTCATTTGTAATTTTAGTGTAATTCACTAAAATAATCACATCAAACTCTATGTAGGTGTATACAGATTTGTAGCTAAATAACTGCCTGCCACCAGAATTTTTTTGTCAGTTTTTAAAAACTTATGTAAATAACTGAAGTAGCCTTTTGTCCTAAAGGGGGTATTCAAAAAGCCATTCTGGTCTGGGTATGAAATAGAAAAAACTGAATAACTGAAATTCCCTCATCACTTTGGAATAGGTTATTTGCAAAGAATTTTTAGTTTCAGATGAAGTGACCTCAGAACGTGCTTGCTTACCTGTAACCAACAATATGAAAATGGCTGGAGGCTTTGGGATGGACCCAAAAAGGCCCAAACCAGGGTCAGATCTAGGCCAGATCCACACTCAGGTCTTAGATCCTTAGGTCCAGGCCCTTTGCCTTCAGCCTTTGAACTGGGTCCAGCTGTTCTGTGCCTTTCAGACATCTACACTTCCAGAAAAGTGGGTTCCTGAACTTGATGGAATATGACTTTTTAGCAGGTAGTGCTTATTTGACATAAAGTCCCCCTTGTTTGAATTGACATCTCAGTTGAAAATCAGTCCTGCATGTGTTTCCTTAAAGCGTTTTTGGGCAGCCACTTAGGATTTGAGAGAGCATACATGATGATGAACTCTCTATCCTTTGGTCATGGTAGTGCTCAGACAACGCTTTCAAAGTACCCATTCACTTGGGAGCTTAGGAGACCTAAAAGTTTTCCAGCGAGCAAGAAAATAAAGTACAATTTTTGGAAGTGTATTTGGCAGGCCCAGACTTGTGTATGGACTCATTCTAAGCATGCTCTGTTTGTGGGTGTGTGTGTGTGTTTTATCTGTTGCTGTGAAGAACTGTACATCAAACTGTAATTTCTCTGTCGTGACCGTCCATTTTTGGTATGTAATCAAGATGTGTATACTCTGGTTGGTGTGTAGATTTGTGTTTGCTAATCATGTTAAAGAAAGAAAAAAGGAAAATGGATGCTTTTCATAGCATGACGTTTTGTAGCAGTTTCTAAATATGAATTGCTTTGAGAAATAAAAATAATGATGTGATATTTGAACATTTGGAATGATTATGAATGTTGCATGTGAAATGAATGCTTCAAAGAAGTGGAGACAAAGTTGAGGGTGTCCCCCGAAAAACCTACACCTCTAATCACAAAGGCTCCTTTGATTCAAGGTGAGGTGTCAGGACATGTTTTTACAGTCTTCACCTCAAACTCCAGCTGGCGCCAAAAAGACTCTCATTCCTCGCCCCCAACTCACACACTCACACATATTTGCCAGTTTCACAGACATGTCCTCCTAGTTCTGCTCATGTCCACACAGCTCTACAGCTCTGCCCTTGAAGCAGACTGCACCGGTCCTGATATCCTTCTTAGGAAGATTACAAGTTTCTCACCTCCTAGCCTACACTACTACACTGGAGTGGGTCACGTTTGGCCCTGTGACACCAAATGAGCTTAGTCCCACTGGTCAAGCATGGCTGGTGGCAGCTTTGAGACAGTGAGTTTCACAAGTGGACAGAATTCAGAAGAGGCGTGGTGGAATAGCTGGAAGAAAGCGTACTCACTAGTGTTTTATAAAGTAGAGACCAGACTAAGCAAGTTTGATCATCATTGAAGACCTACTTGGCAAGCAAGGAGCCAATTCTCCTGCATATGCTGTACCACATGCATAGCTCAAGTGTTCTGCACCTCTACACTTTGCTATGCTGAGTAGACAGGAATATTAAGCATTGAGTAGGCCTACTCAGGTTTTTTAAGTTTTCCTATTTTATATTGGGTAGCCATGGACTATAGGTTTGGGGCTTCGGACAAAGGGCTTTCTTAACCAGTGAACTGTAGGTGAAGCGGCCTTGAGCAAAGCACCTAATCCTTTACTACTCTGGGTTAATGTATGTTTCACCTGACTGTGTGTTTACTTGGGATCAAGAGCACATATGCTATACTAAATGTTTCTCCCAGACTGTACTCACTTTCCTTTGTTCTATCAATAATCAACATAATGATCTTTTAATTTTTAATTAGCAATTTTCAAAAATTGGCAGACTGTAGACAGAAAGTGTAAGTGATGCTCCAAACCTTCACGTCTGCATCTCAACTCCATTCACATTAGGCACACCCATCCATTGTGGTCACTGCCCAAGGGCATCATATGATAGTTTTACATTTACAGGGCAGGGTAGTGCATTCTTTAAACATTACTGTAAACGTCACAGGTAGCTTCACTCAACAGTGATAAGAACGGGCAGATGTACTCAAGCCTGTTATCTACACAAAATCTTTTACCAAGACGGTGTGCTAAGTCTTTTTTTGCTCAACTAAAAAAAATAGATTTTTTATGACAAAGAAAATGAGTCCAGTACAATTAGCTTTTTGGATTTGGAATGATAAATCACACAGTACAATGATAGTTTGTTTATTAAAAGTGTTACCACAATAGAAAAAAATACCTTTTTTCTGTAAGAATGTAACATTCTGGTTTAATTTCACAATCTTGTATTGGTGGTTGTTTTAACGTGCAGTATAATGGCGGCCCACCGAGAACCAATGAAGCACCCTCCACTGCAGTTATCCTTCACATTACAAGACAAGCCAAGCCAATTTTCTCATAAGGCAGAGACGTGCATTGACAAGGAACACAGGCTTTCAGAGAGCCACATGAGACCACAGAGACAATACCATAGAGAAAAGAGGACAACATGGAACATCAATTGTTGCTTCAGGAACACCCAAAAAAAAGCAATAAAGGTAAACTGCAGAACACACTTGTGAAACAGACCAATCAAGTACAGACACACAATAGGTGTCTTTATATATATAACCTTCAGTGATCCCGTGACTTAAATGATTCAAGGTTTTTCTTGGTCCAATTACTACTTAGGAAATGTGTGGTAAAGTGTATTAACAGCTTGTGTGCCGTTATTTATAGTAACATATATATATATATAACAATATGGTTGAAACGTTCCCAAAATTGGAATTGCATTTTATCTAAAAAATGACTGGTAGTACAGACAATTGAGAAACAAAGGGAAATTTAGAACAGAAAAATAAGTTCTTGCATGTTCTCACATGAGAAGGCCTTAAATTTGTCAAACACAGCTTTGTTAAACATTGTAAGAAATCAGCAATCGTGGCAATTTAAATAAACATATTTTCACTGAATTAAAAATATACATATAGAACACATACACATAGAAAAAAAAGAAAAAGATTGATAAGGTCTTCAGTCTTTGACTGAGTGCCGAAAAGGACACCAATTTTCCCTCCCTCACTGAGGGAAATACCAAAAGGAGAACTTTCTGGAGAAAGAGTGGATCGTTGAGAATAAACCCTAGTATGAAACCTTCTGCTTCTCATCGAGGCTTTCCCGCCAATAAGTGCAACCGTTGACTGAAGCCGCACAAAAAAAGCCAAAAAGCCTCTAAGCGGAAGTGCAGGCAACCCCCACAAACATATGTGTGCACACACGCACACACACACGCACACACACACACACACACACACACACACATTAAACAGGAAGTCAACAACCCCACTAGTGTGTGTGGACATGTGTGAAGCGCAAAAGAATGAAATGACCTGACAACTAAGCATTTTTTTGGTTGTCTATCCATTTCATTGAAAATTGATGGTTTTGTAGCTGCCACTAGTATTTCTCTGTCCTTCGTGTTTCTTATTTGAATACTTTTGAGTCTGTAAAGTGTCTCTGTTGATCCACCTTAGGCGGAGAGGAGGTTGAATGGGGTCTGATCCATAATGAACTCGCCCACACCGACAAAATACATGACCTGGGCGATACCGAAGAGAGGGGCGATGACTAGCGCCCGGCAACCAGCACCCTTGAGGAATGCTGAGGGCCCCTCCCGTTGCATAATCTTACTGCAGAGGCAAGCACAGAGGAGATAAGGTTAACACCACAAACACACACACACACACACACACACACTATAAGAGCAGGTTATGCAAACTTAACTAGATGATAAAAAATCCTACTGTCTGGTTTGTCAAAGGGTTATTTCAGCATAAATTTAGTATATGTGGTTGTATATTTTCATTTTATATAATTCACCTTTCAATGTATGTTAAGCTAGACATTGTTCTCTATTGCTGGCTGGCAAAGAAAGCTTTTGGCTTATCTCCAAAACTGGAAAAGCTGGTTTATGTAAAGCTACACCCCCACTCCGCAGTCAAACCACCATATGTAATGCAAATTCCCCGGAACACAAGAGGCCTAGTGTCCTTACCTTACACAATCCACAACGCCCTTGTAACTTTCCTCATTGCTGCCTCTGCTCAGGGACTGGAGTCTAGTCTTCACCACTGCAAAAGGGAGCCAAACAGCAAATCAGTCCCGTTGAAAATGTCTCCTTTGGTTCAAACATTTCATTTTATATAATTTATTGTTGTTTATTTTCTTATCTAGTCTTCGAAAAAAATTAATAAAATTAATAATTAATGCAAAAATACAGAGATAGAATATGTAATTCTATATTTTTATACATGTTGTACTTTAGACTAGACAGAAAAAAACAGGGCAAAACCAGATAATAACTGTAAAATCAGAGCAAGCCTGATCAAAGTGTGAAGCATTTGACTTGGAATTGAGGTAGCCATAACCTACCATCACAGGGGTTTACTGCTACGGCAGCAGTAGAGCCTGCCAAGCAGCCAGCCAAGAAAGACCAGTAAAATGGGGTGGTGCCATTAGGGGACATCTGGCCCATGTGGTTAAGGTGAGCAAACAGAGGGAAGTACACAACGGAGAAGGGCACGTCCCTGCAAGAGACAAACAGACAAATCCCCATCAGTCCACATTCCACAGTGCAGACAATGGACCATTCAGTGCTCTGTACAATGTAGGAGCAACTCCATGCATTGTCATCCTGTCACATCCCAATGCCAACTAAACGTATTTATATATATATTTAACTTTAACAATGTAACTGTAAAACAGATTGGAGAAGGCAATAAGCCAGTGCTGCATGTTCTAACCTACCTCATGAGAGTGGCCCCAAGGCCTTTGTAGAGCCCCTGGATGCCCTGAGTGTGCAGGAGCTCGCGGGCGATCTGTGTGGCAGACACAGGGCGGCCTGGTGCTGGGCTTGCCGTGTAGGAGCGGCTCAGCACAGTGTTGGTGCCTGCCAGCTTGCTGGGAGACATGATGCCAGGCTTCCTCTGCTGGGCAGCTAAAAGTGAAAGAAATATGTTACACTGAAGGCCAGCCAGGAGATTATAAGAATAGGTTTCAAATTTAAAGGTGATATTTGATTTCTATAAGTGAAATTCGTTTTTTTTTCCACTGACCTAGTCTTCCAGCATCTTGAAGCTGAATCTTAAGCATTTCCATTGGAGTAGTGATGATCACCTGGCACATGCCAGCACCACATCCTGCCAACATCTCCTTAAACACAGTCAAGCCCTTCCTGCAAAGGCCAATGAGGGTTAAGATTATGAAACACAGACAGAGAGATTTCCAGACAAGTTGCTGGAAGGTTCTTCCTAGTAGACGTGAGGCGTGTCGATAAGTAGTACTTACCCATCTTTGGCAAGGTGGTGGCGGAAGAAGTCATTGGCGGCTAGTTTGATAGCCTTCTCAGGGGTGACAAGAGTTAGATTTACTGCAGCACCTAGGAACACAAAAGAAAGGAGGGTTAAAATAGAAGAAGCATCGTGCAGTGAAGAGCTCTCTCTCTTTCTCTCACACACACTCAGTTACAGTCAGATATTCCCCACCACCATCACACCAGAGATTCTCAAATACTTCAAACAATCTAAGAGTACATTTCAGAATAAGCCTAAGCAAAACAGCATATCTGCAGTGAGGCTGTTAGGCTAGTAGAAATACTTTGGAATGATGATGGCGGGGGATCTTTGCATAACAGCTTATATACACATTAAGCATCACGCAACATTTCTCTATCATTACCAACAAATAAAGAAAGAAAGAAATGGACAAACAAACAACAGAGATGGAGAGTGAAAGAAAGAGGTAAAGAAAAGAGTGAAACCAAAAATAAATAAATGAAAGACTGGACTGAGAAGGAAACAAGGGGATGCAAAAACAATCCAGACAAGAATGCCCAGACAGAGGAAATGATCAGATCTTGATCAGATTTATTTCAAGATCCCATAGCCTCAGAGACAGGTAGAAACAAACTACCATTCTAGTCAACACATATCTACACTTAATGCAAGAAAGAAGGGGTGAGACTAGTGAGGTAGTTAAGGCAACTGGAATTAGGAATAGACCATTAGTCAGACATGAAGTGACACAAACAGTGACTGAGCGAAATGACAGAGACAAGAGAAGCCAAAAGTCGGCCGACTAGAAACGACGAGACAGCAAGCGGAAAAAATAGAACATTACAAAAAATGAATAAAATCAATAATAAATTAAAGAAACAAACAAAAAAATAATAATATTGGTGCCTAATTGAAATAAAGCGATGTTGTAAGAACCATTATATGATTTGCCTCCAGCGTGGCTGCGCCATATCGGCTAGCCTTCAATATTCCCAGGGGGACCCATGTCTGTAATATGAAAAACACAGATGCAAACAAACAGCATTCCTCACACAACGGGAGCCCATACAACTGACTCCCCACCTCCTCACTTTCCAACCTCACAAATCAACTTAAAAAATGCACTTCAGAGTACTGCTTCAAAGCTCACTATTTTCTTTTTACCTTACGGAAGTTCTGATACTAGTATCAAGATGTGTTCAATGAGAAACAATGGACAGATTGAGGTCTCATCTTAGGATGGAGATAAGAAACAATACTACTGGCAGAAGTTGCAGCATGCATAGTGTGTTTGTCCTTTGGGCTATTCAACTGTCCAATCATGAAGTTGTGCTTATTAAGCCGGGTGATGTTTTCATTTTGGGGAGCTACTACTGTCCATGTAACAGTTCTGAGAAGAGCATGACATGAAAAAGTAGTAAGCTAAATTGGAAAAAAATGTATACAGCCTTTTATAGGCAGACTATTAATTTAAACGGCCTTTTATCCAGTCATATCCCTCACTGTTTAATATTTGTCACGTTTCCTGCAGATTATTACACCAAATAATACTACTAGCCTAGTGGAAATCTAATGGAAACACAAAAAGTAATGTTAACAAGGATGAATCTTACCTCTGTACATGCCGAAGTATCCCTCTGATCGTACCGTTTTGATAAGGCAGTCCATCCTAGAGTGGGGAAAAAGACACACAAGATCTATAATAAACAGCGTTAGACAATAACTGTGTAACCTCCAAACACAAGCTTATGAAGGTAATTTTCTGTGACACACACAGACAATCGACACGGCCAGAGGCACCCAAGCCCATCCACATCATGCATTCCAATGGGATTAGTCCGCTAAGGGGAAGGCATGCCAGAAACCAAGGGCACCAGTGATCAAAGCCTCGGCCGGCTAATGAACCTGCTATATCTATGGTACCGCTGGGGTCCCATTTCACAGCTGACCAGCTACAAGACAACTGCTACAGCTTGACGAAACCTTTTCATTAAGAGACAAAGGGACATAGCACTCACATGTTCTTGTAGACTTGCTGCCCCTGTCGCTGGTTTTGTAGCCTGGTCTTTGCCAGGTCAATAGGAAATACACAGGTGACCCCAACTATGCCAGCAATGCCACCATTGATCAGCTTGGCAGGGAGGCTACAAGATGTAGAGAAAAATTTAGAAATTAGAGATTAATTAAAAGTTTCAAATGCTGACTCTTCTGACTGACATTTCAGAAGTACAAATACCTCTATCTACAGTTAGGTTTGTATGAGGACATGGATGAGTGTGGGTGAAGTACCTGATGTGTTGCTGAGACATGATGACTTTCAGAAAGGCAGGAAACTCGGAGAAGAGGCGAATAAGAAATGCTGTGGGAGGAAGTTGAGCAATCTGCAAAAGAAGTGCAGAAAAAACAGGCAGTAGGTTTACCTATATGTCAAAATAAATAAATAATGTATATGTGCACACACATATTATATACACACAAACACACATTTCCTAAATCCCCAATGCTCATCTGTTTGTGTACGCTCACACACACATACTACACTAATAGTCTCTTACCACACAGTAGTAAGTAACTCCTCTTAACCTTTCCCCTCCCCCATCCACTAAACACACAAATGTGCCAAAAGAACTTCCGGTGCTCCTATGGGGCGTGGACACACTGACATACACACACATGCCAAGACTGGAGAAACCGTAATTGGATCCACTATGGATTGGTCATGAGCTAGTGATGCACTTGGCACTGCCATCACTGAATTTACTATAAGGATCTAAGTCAAGTGAAGACATACCCATCAATGGCATACAACTTAATTAAAAAAATACAACTATTATTCGTCTACCATCTGCATATTTTGAGATTTTGAGACCAATGGGTTATAGATACACAATGCGCTGTCTATATTCCAAGGGACTCTATGTTAGAGGTAGTAGGTCAGAAGTAAGAACACTACTCAGCAGGCGCCAGAGAGGCCATTTCTGGCTAGCTACCAAACCACGGAAGCCTACAGCAAAAGACGGTACGAAACTACCCCTCCCCCACAGCATACGAATTGTGAGACCACGTCTGTGCCCTAAATGTTAAGTCTGGACAAATAAACGTTCGCGTAAACGCAATGGAAACGAGGGAACCTTGGATATTTTAGATGAAAAAAAATAAATTATTACTGAATTATGTTTAATCGGAACCAGAAATGCCACCACTACTACTACTACTACTAACGTTAAGGTTAACTAGTTAACGTTAACTAAATGTTATTAGTACTATAATTAACATGACCAAAAAGTGGATGTATTTACCCATTAAAGTGACCATGTTTTAGAAAACAATTAGCGAAACTGGTAAAGACAGAAAAAGACGTTAACTTCTGAGCAAATAATTTTAACCGGCGAACCTTTCATATGAGCCTTGAAAGGAAAAGAAAACCGGACGGTAGCTTTCAAATTCACAAAAAGAACGAATATCTTTTCTTTAACAATAATTACTCATTTTACTTTTACTTACCTAGTAAGTTAAGCCTTGTGAATTTAGTTTATCTGCGATCTGTCAGAACGTTAAAAGGCGTTTCTTTTCTGTCTTCGTCAGGCGTCTGAATGAACTGAATGCAAATGAGTCTTTCTTCATATGAGGAGGGAAGCGTATAACGTCACGGGTTTGCTTTGACCAATCACCTTCCTAAAATTAGCATGTCTTAGTCGGGACATCAGTGGGCGTGTATGTAGTATCTAATTTCATCAAAATCCAATGGGAGGAGCAAAAAAATACTTTATTTGTTAGATTTTTGCCAGTTTTGTTGCAGACAGAAGTCAACATTTGGCCATTCAAAGTAGGTTAGTAGGCTACAATTAGCCAAAAAACACTAATTGCTGGCAAGCATATGCGTAAAACTATAATCTAGAAGTTTTTTTTTTTTGAAAGGCTGGGCTAGAACAGGCTACTTGTGTCAGACCTTGTCCAGAAAGATTGTTCTAGTCCAGTAGCAATACAAAGAACCAAGGTATTTTATTATTATCACTCACTGGTGACTAATTAAAAACATTAGAGTCCAGAAATAGCTAGACCAATGGGCACAAGGCCTACACCTACGTAGCTAATCACATGAAGGCACCACACTTGTGGTTCTCTGTATGATTAAGACTTAACTGTTACATTCAGCCATCCTGGAACTAGGGAGTTGTTAGGCTTGTATTTAGAATAAGAGGAAGTGTCAAATTGACACATATTAATTGACTAATTGTCAGGTGGGGTTGTATTAACAAACCATTCGTTATTTGTGCTATAATTTTAAAAAGCCTAATCTTTTCCATCACTTCTTACCTCAGAAGTGTTACAGTAGTACACCCCACTGAACTACAGTTGCCAGTGAACTACAGTTGCCAGTGTTGCCAGCTTTGTTTGGAGCAAAGACCAAGGATCTGGTCAGGGAATCAAGATCTGTGTGATCTGTATTCATCTTACACTTTTTACATTAAAAAAACATTTTCATGCAAGGTCAAACATGGGGCAAGGGCATTCACAACTAACTTTATGTTTAAACCTTTAACAAGGTACTAAAAAAATCATTCTGTTGGGATTTTATATGAACTTCTCTTTCTGAATATCATAAAACACAACATGAGTCTTTGTTTGGCAGCCTATCGGTAGGTAGGTTTGATTTTTATTTGGAAGATATTCAATTCATTTTACTTGCCATAATCAATACAATAGGCCTACATAATCAACACAAAATAACTACCTCCACCTATTCCAATCTCACCCAGGTCAGACAATGGCCAAGGTCATCGCTCAAAATAGGCCTGTTGTTTACACACACACAAACACAAACACACACACACACACACACACACACACACACACACACACACAAACCTCTATACACACGAGAGACAAAGGTATAGGGAAACATGTCCCGCCGAAACATGTCAAACAAAGTGGGCTGGGACATGGAGGGAATACATCTGTGTGCATCCGACCCACTGTGGAATGCTGATGAGGCAAATTCCAGGCAAATTCCTGGCAGTTGATGGTTTTATCCATTATGATATCTGGGCTCAGGCTTCCCAAACAAAGCTTTGTCTTCTTTTGTTGTCAGGACAATTCATACCATTCTTACATGATTAGTCTGATCGTGCCCAGTCTACACAGGATCACACACTTTGGTTAATGGATTAGCATGGAATGGCGGAAACTCTGCAATGGGTTAATGAAATATCGATGGAAAATATTTAATCTTCATAATAAAAATAGTTTGAAGTTATTATGAAAGACTATTATAAAATTATAGTCTAAGATTTAGGAGGAATTGTCTACATCCTTCATGGGCTAATGAGCAGTGATAACTGACTCATGTGACCCAAACTCTAACCCAAACAGAGAGGTAACACAGGAAAAATCAATAGGCAGCCATGTGCTGATGAGGGCAGTTCAGCAACAACTGATACAGGGAAGTGACATAGACGTTCACATGACAGCCGGTAAGAGTATTTGCAAACAACTATCTGAGCTGCGGACTTATAAATAAACTCCAGCTGCTCTTCCAGTGAACATGCCTTGCCTGGTGAGGGGGGCACGTGTTCACTGGGGCATACCCTATACAGACCCCAAATCAATGTTAGTGTTACATACTTCAGCACTGACAGACAATCAATTATCAATATATATATATTTATAGACCATGTTTTTAACTTATAGGCCATATATCCAGCCAGCATAAGTCAAAGGGTAATTTAAACTTTTTAGTCAAAGTCAAGGCAGTTTTATTTGTCAATTTCCTCACATGTACTTGATATACTAAGGAATCGAAATTACGTTTCACACTTGTCCCATGCGTAAACATTGACAACAATAAAGTGCAGATGCACAACAAAAACAGTTCTAAACAATAAGGTAATGTTAAGTAAAAAAAAGTGAAAGGCTTAGGGCATTATACTTAGGTAACATACCGGATATAACAAGACAAGACATAACATATAGTAAGTGTTCCAACAGTGTACACTGGGAAGTAGTATACTCGTCTACTGGAGGTAGTCCCAGGTTGTGGTTGGTAAGGGTTTTTTTGTTGTTTTTAGTGCAACACAAGATTGTAGCAGCAGTAGTAGTAATATAGTGGTGAAAAAGAATACTAAAATATATAGCAGGAGGTGTGTGCAATTAGCAATGCAGAGGTAGTTGTTTTCAGTCAAGAG